>JAWWEU010000055.1:894294-980404 GCA_035583155.1 Acropternis orthonyx | reverse complement strand
TGTCCAAGGGCAGGTTGGACAGGGCTTGGAGCAACCTGGGCTGGTGGGAGGTGTCCCTGCCCATGGCAGGGGGTGGCTCTGGATGGGCTTTATGTTTTCATCTCAAGGTCCCACCTCCTCAGACACTCCCTGAAGATGTCCCTGGTGTGGATGTCGGAGGGAAGACAACCTATTCCTGTGCTGATGGTTGCTGCTTTGTCCTTCAGCTCCTCCCTTTTGGCCTGTTTCCCTTGGGTTTGTTGGAGGGAATGGCTGATGGCGAGCGCTTCCCCCGCTCCTCTTTCCAGGCACGGGGCCCATTTTTTGTTTAAATCTCCCTGAAGATGACACGATTTTGTCGAGGGATGGGGTATTTCTTATGTCAGTAAATGCATCCTGGGATGGTGGTTGGAAGCCTGGGGCTGGAGCTGCAGGAGTGGGACGGGACTGGAGGTGCACTGGAATGGCCACACAGTCCTGCTCTCTGCGCCACGTCAGATGGAGGGAAAATGACTTTACTGGGTTCTTTTATATAACAAAAAAAATTCCTTTAAATCTCTGGGAGCATCCTAGCAGGCCACAGCACTTGTGGGAGACTCTGCAAAGTCATGGGATTTATATCCATATTAGGTATAAATAGAGGTGGGCTGGCACATGGAGGGAAGGTCAGGGTGACTCCTCGAGCACCGGGCTTGAGTATTTCCCTGAGGCTTCCCTTTTAACCCTTGTCTGACACTGGAGCAGCCACTGCAGGCCCTGCCACCAAAATGAAAACCTGAATGAAAAGCTGCTCTAACAGGGATGTCTCAGCACGTTCAGGACAGCAGTGAGAGGCTGAGAACTCCTGGCCAGTTTCATTCCATTCCTCTGCCAGAGTAGCCTCAAAAATCATCACAGTCCTGCTCCGGGGCAGGAGGAGAGAAAGGCACTGAAAGCAGATTTCTCAGGGTCCCACATTTCTGATTTGATGAACCACACCCTCTAAACTATAAAAATCACGTTATCACTTTAGGAATTCTATTTGCATTTGTCTTCCGGAAGGTGGCGGGACTGGGAACAGAGGAGTTTAATCTGCTAAAAAATACATATATATTCATATTCTTTGTTATCCTAATTTTTAAAAAGGCTGTCTCTTGCTGTGGCAGGAGTATCAAAAACTGGTCCTTTCAGACTTCTGGTGTTGGGCGCTTTTCTTCAAAGCCAGAAGGTTTGTGCCTGAGGCTCTTCCCATGCCAGAGCAGAGCAACGCTGCTCAGTGAGTCACCCCCTTGCAGGCGGGTGCTGGTTTCCTTTCAGTGATGTGCAAAATGTTCCCTGCACACATGTGGATGTTCCAAGTTTGTCCTGCTGGTTGTCAGTTTGTAGGAGCTTCGGTGCCAGAACTGTCTTTAAACACATACAAGCACCTATTGTGACGAGGCCTGAGCTTGGCTGGGGCCTCCAGGCAAGAGAAAATAATTAACAGAATGTGAGCGATTGCAGCAGTGGGAGGTTGTGCAGCAGAAAATAGGATGGTTATTGGAGGGGATTTAAACTGATTCTGATGGAGTTGGAGGAAACCGGTTATTTTTTGAAGTAGCAAGGGGAAAAAAAGCTGTTTGAACTCGTAGGGAAGAGGGCACCTGCAAATGAAGCCCAGCAGCTTCTTCCTTGCCCAAAAGTGCCCCTGCAGACACGAACTGAATAGGAGAGGGATTGTGCATGACCCGAGTTGCTGGGGAAGCGAGGGAGGGAGGGACCGAGGGCCCTGGGAGCGCCTGGGAGCCGGGAACGATTGGGCAAGGTGGAAAATAAAGCGATTAAACACACTTGGACTTGCTCGGGGATGGGAGGGGTACGTTTGTGCGGCCGCCCCGGGGCCCCGAAACGCATTGGCACGGCACTACAGAGAAACCACTAATCCCAGTCGCCGAGGGCAGGCAGGGAGCGGGACTTTCTCCTCCGACCCCCCGTGGAAGGGGAAGGCTGATGCGATTAGAGGAAACAGCTGGCTCGAGTGGTGCCCTGCGGGAGCCGCATTCCCGGGACTCGCGGAGAGGGGAGCGCCCCGCTGCCGAGGCGCATTCCAGGTCATCGGCTGAGCCCAGATGTTTTCTAAGGAGCTCCGTGAATAAATCCTTCCCCTTCACCACCGAGCTCTGCCCCTGCCAGCCAGGTCTGTCCCCAGACCGGGAGAGCCGGACTTTGCAGTCCGAGCCAAACCAAGGCCAAATTCCCACCAGGACTCGCGCAAAGGGATGCAGCACAGAGCCCAAATATGGTATCCTAAAGCCTGTTTCTGGTCCAAATTCCTCCCCGTGGCTGAACCTTCCCCTCTCCCCTCTCCCCGCTTCCCTGTGTGTTGTTAAGCCAGAGGAGTGCTCAGGGTGGGTTGACCTGAAGGAGCAGTGAAGGGCTGTTGTGCCCACGTGCTTTGGGGGAACCTGTAAAAGCAAAAATGGGGTTTGCAAGGATTGTAAGGACTGATCCACCCTTGCCTGGGTGTGCCGGAGCTGCACGGATGTGAGAGCTGCACGTGGGCTGTGCTCCTCACACCCTTCCTGCCACCACTGTCCCCTCCCTTCACCTACCTGGCTTGGGAAATCATCCCTCAGCTTTTATAGCAGTAAAATCTTTGCCTGTCTCCCCTGGCACGAATACTGCTGCCTTCACTGGGGCATGTGTGCCCTTGCACACAGCAGTTTGGGGCCCTGGTAACTTGGAGGTGTCTTGGGGCTTTTATAGGGACCAAAAAGTAGGAGTTCAACTCCAGCAGGTGAGAGAATCATAGACTGGAATCACAGACTGGTTTGGGTTGGAAAGGACCTTAAAGACCATCTCATTCCAGCCCCTGCCATGGACAGGGATGCCAGTCACTGGATCAGGTTGTTCAGGGTCCCATCCAACCAGGCCGTGTCTTGGTCCAGATAAAGAGCCACCTTCATTTGGGGGAGCAGCAATGCAATTTTGTACCCATCTGCAGATGAGATGTGGAGAGGTGAAAGGGACTGATCTGAGATGGGCAGGGTGGGCCATGGCAGACCCAGACATCAGGCTCCCAACTCCCTCAGGGGTCTTGCGGGGGCATTAATCCCCTCAGAGCATTTCCTTGGACCCTGTGTGATTTATCTCAGGGATAGTGATCAAAGCACAAGTTGGAGAAGAGATGGAATTCGGGCCCAGCTGTGGGATATGTGAGGGGCCATTCACCCCTTTTTGCTCCCTACAGCCCTTTGTGGACACACACAACTCTCCCTCACTCTTCTCCCACCCACCTTTCCCCCCTGGTGTGTTTTCCAGCAGCCAGCTGTGGGCAGGGAGCGTTGGAATCTGCATTGACACAAATAAAAGAAATAGTTTTATTTTTAACTTACAAATACACCCTTTTACTTCTCACGCCCACAGTTCCAGGTCCTGTCCTGACAAGTGGGGAGCCCCTGGCACTGTGGGTGTTTGTCAGCAGGCCCAAAACAGCAACAGCGGGTGAGGGAGGGACGTCCTGGAGCCAGGAGAGAGACTTTCTGCTGAGCCTCAATGCACGAAGCCTTGGTGATCCACCAGCAGTGGGTGAAAATGCTAAAACCCCAGATTTTGGGCTCCCGATGGGAAGTGTGGTCATGGCTGGAGGCTGCTCCTCTGTTGTTGGCCCTTTTGCAGCTGAGCAGTGCATACATTTTGGGGCTTGGGTATGTTGCACCTCACAGGGTAAGAAAGTGATGCTGGAAGCAGCTTTTTGCTGTCTTACTTACAAATCCTATTATCCTGGAGCTGGAGGGAACCAAGCAGCAGGAATTGCTCACTGGCAGCCTCCAGCCTCCTTCAGTGAACACCCAGCCCCAAAACCTCTCCCCAGGGACCACTGCCAGGGCACCACCAACACTCCTCTCCGGGCAGCTGGTGCTTCTTACCCACCTCCCCTTCCTGCTTCTCTGATCTCTATGCAAATCCTTACACCGAGAGGAGCCAGCAAAGCCCAGCCAAAGCCGGCAGGTATCTTTTGATTTGGGTGGTGTTTAATGTGGGGGCCTCTGTCAGATTAATTGTGCCTGCACAGAAACAGAGCCCTTCGGTCCCCAGCAATTATCCCACCTGAAAGGTAGCCATGAATGGGGGGGGGGCAGTGGGGTGGGGTCTGGCTGGTAGTTTTTCAGTGGAAGAGGGAAAGAAAGAGAAGGCAAAAAGAAAGAGGAAAGGAAAAGAAAGGGAAAGCAAAAGAGAAAACCAGCGTGTCTGGTCCTGGAGAACTCTCCCAAAGTCTTCAGTGTGGCCAGGACTCTGCCCCAAGCACTCTCTATGAAGAATTATGTTTAGGTAAGAATTGTTGGCGTTTAGCGAGCCCAATCCCGACTCTTTAATGCCACTGCAGGAGCATTCCCTTTGGTCTCCAAAGACCCCCCGTTTTTGTGGCCAGCGAGCTCTCCCTGTCAATTTTCAGCCCTTGCCGGGGGTTTCACAGCCCAGGTCGGAGGGCGAGCTCCGTGCCGGGGCTGCGGCTCCCACCTCCCAGCCGGGCTGCGCGGGGGTCTCCGTGCCCGGATCCCCGACAGATCCCCTGTGGATCCCCGGCGGGATCCCCGGTGGATTCTCGGCGGGACCCCGGTGGATTCTCGGCGGATCCCCGGTGGATTCCCAGCGGGACCCCGGTGCATTCTCGGCGGATCCCCGTCGGGGCGGGCGCCGCTCCCTCCGTCCCTCCTCCCGCCGTCCCTCCTTTCTTTCCCCTCCTCTCCCTTCCCACCCCGATTGTGCAATCGCGAGCGGCGGGGCCGGCGGCACCGCCCGGAGCCCGGCACCGGGGGAAGGGAGGGAAGGGAGGGAAGGGAAAGGAAAGGAGGGAGGGGAGGGAAAGGAGGGAGGGAGGGAGGCGGCAGCGCCCGCCCGCCCCGCGCCTCCTCCGTGGCCGCCCCGCCGCGCCGGGGATGCGGCAGCCGCCGGGCACCGCCGGGCCCCGGACCCCATGGGATGTCCCCGCCGTCGCCTGGGTGGTGAGTAGCCCTTGGCTTTGTGTCCCTTCCACCCCCCCCGCCCCCGAACCTGCTGCTTTTCCGCCCCGCTCCCTGCACCAGATTTTCCTCCTCTTTCCCTTCTCTTCTCCCCCGCCACCACCGCCCCGTTGCGGTGATTGATGGCCGGGAGGATGAGGATGTTGCCACGGGCAGAAATGGGTTGCAGATGAGGTGGGCTCGGGGGGGAATCTGCTCTGCAGTCGCTGAGCTGTTTCCACGGCCGCTTCAGCGCCAGCGAAAGGAAAGGCTGGGAGCTGGGGAGCCGCGCACATCTGTGGGACAGAGCCCTTCCCTCCTTCCCATCTCCTTCGGGTTCCGAACAAAAGTGCGCAGGGAGGAACGGGAACGCTCAGTGCCGATTATCCCACACACCACCGGCGGCCCTGCGGTACTCCAGAGCTCATAAAGGAAAGAGCTCTTCCCGACGGCAAGGCAGTAAACTTTTGTGCCTTGAAAAGTTCATCCTGGGGATGAATTTACATCCTTGTGTCCTACAAATAGTTTGGGCATTTACTGGAATATTAAAAAGGCATATACAGTATACCCTTACCTGTTTCTTGAGCCCTAACGTATTTCAGTTTATCTAAGTATTTGCAGCAATTTTTATTTGTTCTGTACAATAATATCTGTGTTTTGTACTCAGTGGGGACCTCTTTTTTTTCCTTTTTTCTGGGAGATGTTTTGGGAACAGAACATGCTTTCAGGCTGCATTAAAGTTGATCTGGACAATCCCTTTTCCCCTGCTAACATTGCTCTTACGAGGGCACCAGAAACTTCTTCTCTTGCTCCACAATCTAACTTTTACATGTAGAATTAACCCCGTCAAATTAAAAATTCAGCCTGTGTGAAATGGTTGTGGATTTGGGACACTAAAGCTTTGCCATGTGGGGCTTTTTTTGGGGGGGGGGAAAATCTGCACCCTACTGAAGCAAGTGGGAAAGATCCTGGAGATACGGAGAGACCCGGATTTTCCCTTGTATTTTTAGCCGAAGAGCTCCGTGTCCTCTTTGCAATGTCCAACCAGCCAAAACCCAGCTGTGCACAACGGGCACTTTGGCTTTTTTGAAGGCAGCCTTCCCATCTCGTAAAAGGCAGCTCGCCTCGAATTTGCAAACCGCAGGATGGGAAATGGAATTTGCCTTCGGTATAAAAATCCCAAGTGTTTGCAAACAGCCCTGGGAAGAATCCGGGCTCTTGGCGTGACCCCTCGGTGCCGAATTCCAGCCCGGGCACTTTGCGGTCTTGCAAAAAGGGCAAACGAGCAAAGCCTTCCCGAGCGCCCGGTCATCTTTCCGGAGGGAGGAAAACAGTCGAGCTGGAGGGAATTTTGGGTGTTCCCGAGGTGCAGGATCGGGCCCTGAGCCAAAATGCTTTTTGAGCAGCCTTGAAGACCGGCCCGTGGTGGAGCAGCTTTGCCCGCGGCAGGTGTTGGCATCGCCGAGGGCGGATTAGGCTGGTACGGCCATGGGAAACCTGCCCGAGGAGCAGGGGAAACTCCTGGGCAGTGATTGCTGCCCAAACTCCGTGCTGTTCCCAATAAAGCCCTGGCAGTGCCTCTGGCAGCTCTCCTGCTCTAGCTGCAGTGGCTGAAGGGCAGGCAGAGCCGGGTTCTTGCTCCGTCCTCGGGCCTTGCTCCTGCTCTTTTTGTTTTGAAGGCTGATGGAAAAAAACAATCCTCCCCTGGAGTTGCCCAGGCTTGGAGAACCCCCGTGGCACAGCAAGGAGCAGAGTGCCGGGGGGTCCAGCAGGGCTGAGGGCAAGGAAACTTCACACCCACTCATATCAGACTCCCAAAAACTCGGATAGCTGATAAAATTGTCCTTCTGGGGCAGCTCCGGAGTGGGAATGAGGGGTGGTCTGTCCTCCAAGCCTCCCGGTAGCCCTGGAAGGAGCTGTGCCTGCTGCTCCAGACCTTTGTTTCTTGTGCAGTGCTGTTTAGGGACGGATAGAGGGAGGGATGTGGGGTAAATTAGCACTGACGGTGGGAGTGGAGCAACACAGCACCCGTTTCCACCAGTTGTGGAGCTGGGCTGGGCCGGTACTCCCATCCCAGCCAAGATCGGAGTCCTTTGGAGCTGAGCTTTGGAAACGGTGTTAGGATCGAGCCCTTTCTTGGGTGCCTCTCAGATGTGGTCTGAACCTCCTTCTTTGCTGACACAGAGCTCAGGTAACTTGTCCAGAGGGGGGAAAAGAGCAGTGTTTGGGTCACAGTGTGATTTCCATGTGGTTACTGCGGTTTTAGAGGAGAAACTGTCTAAATGTCAAGTACTGGGTCAGCCCTGGGAGAGACTGAAAATGCCACCTGGGCCGTGAGCTGTTGTCTTACCTCCAAACCTCTGTGGCCCTGCAGTTCCATGTGTTTTTATGCTTTGGTGCTGGGGATATTTTGGTCAGTGCTGTGGGTAAGTAACACACATGTTGGGTTTATGTCATCCAAACTGAGAAGGCTCGTTAGCAGAGACGGAAAGAGGGCAAAACAGCCCCCAGCTCCCTGGATTTCTGCTGCTGTGACCAAGATATGGCCTAAACAGCTGTTAAAGGGTGAAGGAAACAGCAGGGAGGATCCTGGAAGATCCATAGCTCCATCCACAAGCCCCTTTTCTCCTTCCCTCTTTCTCCTTCTTGCTCCAGCAGCTGGGAACCTGATCCTGCAGGCGCAGCCCTGCTGCGCTGGGTTTTTATGCAAGTTTGGTAATGAATGACCGAGCAAGGCAAAAGCCAGCGTGGTTGGCATCCGAGACAGCTCCCCTCTGCCTGCAGGAATTAAAAACTCATCATCCTGGTGGCCACTATGTACTGGAACTGGTTTTATCTGGTTCCAGTTAGGCTTGTTTTGAGTAAGACGAGCGGTGCCAGATTCTGATCTCATTTGCACCAGTGGAGTCATTTGGAGGAGCCGGTCCCAGTTTTACCTCACTCTAAGTGGAAGCAGAACTGGGCCTGCTGGGAGCATTCCCGGGGGAAACCGCCGGTGCCTGCAAATCCAGCATGGATAGAAGCGAGGGATTCCCGGGATCCTGCGGGGTTTACTGCCGGCTCCGTGAGCTCTGTGTCCAAACAAGGAGGGGAGAGGCTGTGGCTCTGGAAAATGGTGTGACTGTGCTCTGGAGCGAGCCAGGTGCTTTCGAGAGGGCAGGGATGGTGGCCAGGCTGCTGGTAGTGGTGCTGTGGTGTTGGAGGAAAATACATTCCCTTTCCATGCTGAGTGGGAAGGTGCTGGTCATTCCCTGTCCGTGCTGAGTGGGAAGCTGCTGCTCACAGGAATCAGGGCCAGCGTTGGAGAGAGCAGCCTTGTTATCCATGGGATTTTCAAGGGGCTTGGACACCAGTTGTCTTCCTGCAGGGCCAGGGGGGTGCCCCAGGCTGGCTCTCCCTGCCCTGCTGGGGTGGCTGTGTGGGAAACACCGGCTCCAGGGAAAAGGCAGCAGGGAGCCTCGCCTCGCTCAGGTCCGGGCATGTGAGCAAAGCCTCACAGCTGTGTTTGGAAGTGCCTGGCTCTCATATTTGCTGGGATGCCCCCCGGGTCCGACCCACTGCTGGGAATGTTCCAGCCACGGCGTGTGCCGGGCTGGTCCTCCCCTGGGGGGGCTCGGGCAGGGCTTGGACTCCCCTCTCCCTGCTTTGCCCAGGCACTCCAGTGCTGTTGCTCCCCAAAACTGGGCTGGTCCCAGGCTTGTTTTGGTCCCAAGACCAGGCTTGTTTTCCAGGGCGCAGCTGATCCCTGCTCCCATCCCTGCTCTGGGGGGCTGCAGAGCCTCCCGAGCTGAGAGAGGGATTGGAGGGCAGTGTGGGGCCAGGGTGTGTCCTGGCCTTCAGGTGGGTGCATTTTCCTGTCCGGGGTTGTTCTTAATGTTGAAGAAATTGAGCAGTTGAAATAAATTGCCACAAACTGTTTTTATATGAGTCTTGCCTCCTCCACAGGCCATTAGGGTGTCCCTCTGCCAGCAGGGCTCCTTCAGGACCCCATTCTAAGCCTATCTAAGTCCAGAGATAGATTTCCAATGAATTTTGTAGGCAAAGCAGCTTGGATTTACTTTTTTTCCCAAAGTGCTCAGTGCATGGTGGAGAAGCCAGACTGAAACTCCCAGTGTACCAAAATCTTCTGACTTTCTGGCCAAAGTGGGGAGGGCAGAGGGCTTTAAAAATGCTGCACTGCCTTTCTCTGTTTCTGCTTTATTTCTGTGACTGGCCCAACTGTGCTTGAGTGGAAATTAATGTGTTACAGAAAGGGAAGCTCTGCCATCAGAGACAGCCAGGTCCACAGTGATGAACAATACAGCTTTTGCTCCACTATCAAAAAGTTCTTAGGATGGATTCTTGTGGTTGTTAAATATCAAATGTCTTCCTGTGCTAGTTCCCTGTTTATTTTTTTGTAATTTCTTCCCAGATTTTGCACCTCAGCGAAGCAAGACTGAAGCTCTGAGCTCAGTGTGTGTTCAGTTGAGCTCTCCTGTGTCTTGCTGTCCTGAAGAATTACCTCCAGACATTCTCAGTTCTCTTCCCTCTCCCCTGCCCATGTTGTTCTGACATTGATCAGGTTCATTGGACTGTTGCAGTCACCGCAGCAAGAGTCCCCAAAAATGTAAAGTTTTAGCGAAATGCAAATTTCAGAAAAGGGGGAAGTATTAAAAAAGGACAAGCCTTGAGTAACATCTGTTGTTTTGATAGATTTTTTCAGTACACAGTGACTTTTCTTTTTTTTTGCAGTAGAGATTTAAGCTTTTCCTGCTAATAATGCTGGCTTATATTATTTTTTTTGTTCCATGTAAGCAAATATTGAGTTTCCTAAGAGGCAATCCCTGCTGGTATTCAGACCTAATCCTGTCTTGAGGAGAGCCATGCCCTGGATCTTTCTGGGATGTTTCTTTCCAGTTGCAACCAAAGCAGACACTGTGGCTTTGCATCCTTCTGGGTGCCTAAACAATCATTTGCCTTTTAGTGTTTTGGTGGCCGTCAGAGCTCTCTCCTGGCCACCTCCACACACAGGAGAGATCCCACCCAAGTCCTTGGAGAGCTCCCTCCTCTCCAGGCACTGACCCCCCCCCCGCTTCCCTGCAGCCCGTTGTCCTTGTGTGACTCCCTCTCACGCCGTTCCAACCTGATTCCCACCCGCCCTGAGCCTTTCCCTGAGCACCTTCCCATTGAGGAATGTTCGTGGCATCGTGTGGGGCGTGGGCTGCTGGCAGCCAGCCCTCCCCTCCTGCCTCCCTCGGAGGAAATCTGGCGCTCCAAAGCCCTTCCTGGGCCTTCCCACCCTCCCTGCACCCATCACCTCCCATGTCTCTGGTCTTGCAGTGAGGGAGATGGAGGCACAGAGTGTCCCTGGGATCTTCTCTTCTCCCAGCAGGGCTGTGCAGCAGCTTTTCTTGGCAAAATGGCACAAAATTCCAGTTGAACACAAAGGCAGGAGCTGGGACTGCTGTGAGTCCTGTCTAACACCACCCTGGGGTGGCTCTTGGTGTGCTGTAGAGACGGCCCAGCTGGGTGGGAAGTGGCTCCGAAGGGAAGGACAGTCATGTGTCAGGAGAGGACAGTGGAGGTCCCAGCTCTGATCCAGACCAGGAGCTGAAACCTTCACCTTGTCCATCTCTGCTGAGCTCTCTTGTGTCTCACAGAAGAGCTGGATCAGGCACTGAGGTGAGGCCCTTTCCTGGCCTCGTGTCCCATTTTCCTGAGCTCCAGCATGGAGCTGCCACTGTTCCCGTGCTGTATCCACAGGCTGTGAGCCTCGGCTGAGCAGTGTTTGTAAAGCTTAGGGGGTTCTTGTCTCTCAGAACCTGAGATGCTGCGTGTGTGGCCGTGAGCACAATCTACCTGTGTCTGTGGTTTTATGTATTTGGCAGAATTGCAAGATCCTGGATAAGAAAAATACCTATAAACACACGAAACCACTCATGAAACATTCCCCACGTCCACCTGCAAGCTTGCCTTGTGTTACGGTGTAAACTTCCCACTGGAAAAAGAGGGTAAAACTGATTAGATCTGTTTTATTTTCCTCCAGAAGTGTTTGGTTTCCAAATGGCTGGGAACAGCTGTGGGCTGGATGGTGGGAACGTGGCCTCCGAGGTAATTCCAGGGATTGTCCTCCGTCCGGTGTAACCGTGTAGATTTTCCCAGCTGCTTCCAGGCACTGGTGTTATCCTGCTTGAGGGACTCCTGAGGGTCCTGGGGCTGTTGGGGTGGGAGGAAGGAGCTCTGCCAGGTGACACAGAACATCTGAGGTGGTACCAGCAGGTCTCCAAACCGGGCTCACGGGATGCTGAGCCGTGGGCAGAACTCCCGAGCCTCGCAGGGGTGCTGAGGTGGTTCCCCGAGCTCCCTGGACGTGGGGAGAGGCTGGAAAAGGGCTCTGGAGCCGCTCCCCACAAGGTTGCATGTGTGCCTGAGCCGAGGAGTTGTTTGTCTGGGAGCCTGGGATGTGCCAGGCGCGGGGCTGAGTCATTTCATTTCCCAAACGCGGCCGGAGGGATGGGGAGAGGAAGCTCCCCTGCAGAGGGAGGGGGGGGAGACCCTCACGGGCCGGTGGCTCTGCCGGAACTGAGCTGAACTTTCTGCTTGAAGAGCTTTGACTAACAGGGGGGAAAAAAATGTTCCCCGGTGTGGGGAGGAGAAAGAAACCCCTGTGTGCGGGGAAGCGGCTGCGCCCGCCGGGTCAGCCGGGGGAACGCGCTTGTTCCTTTCGGGGCCGCAACGTGTAATTCAGCTTGTCACGGAGGAATGCGCTCAGTGCCTTGATTTAACCGGGAGTCTGCAAACCTGCTCGGGTGCCCTGTCTTCCTTTCCCCCCCCTTGCCTTCCCAGCTGGGGGGCGGGAGGAGGAACACGGCGCTTTTGTCTGCGCTGTCAGATGAATGGCTTTCGTGGCAGCGCTTGTTCGCATGACTGCTCTGAGCTATTCCAGCGGACACGCCGGGGCTGCTTCCAGCCCCAGCTCCCTCCCAGACTCAGCTGCATCAGATGTTTCCCTCGGCACTGGCATAAACCCTGTTCCTTACTAGAAACGCAGCCCTGCGGGTTTCAGGGCGTTCTCGGGAGGAGGAAAACACCCCGTGGGGTGGATGTGGATGTGGATGGGGCACGTTCAAGGCTTCACGTCAGCGGAGGGTAGCAGTGCTGGGCACCAGGGTGCCCTGAGGAATGGGGGGGAGTTGGAATTGCTCCAGCTCCCCAGGGATACCCATTTGCCCCCCTGTGGGGGTCCCCAGTTCCCACAGTCTCCCACCACCCCCCTGCAAACCCGCAGCGGGGTTTCAGAGCCAGCGGACCAGCGCTGGTTACAAACACATCCCAGGAAAAGGAGAGGGATCAAGCATATGTTTAAGTGCTTTCCTGAATCCAGGCCAGGTCCTTGTGCTTTAGCAGAGCACAACCTCACTCATGTTCCTCGCAGGAGCCCAGATGCTCCGAGAGGATCCTTCGTGCCTCTGCTCCGAGCAGCTCTGCAGGAACACCTCCCTGTTGAACACCTCCCTCCGGGAACAATAAAAGCTCCCAGGGATGCAGGACTCGCATAGACAGGAATGTTTGTCCCTTTGGAGCTGGGCAAAGATGCACAGCAACCTGGAAAAGACCCAGCCACCACCTTTCTTTGGAAATAAGGAAGTTGCTCTCTAATGGGGCATGTGGAAGTGAACTTGCCCCGTGATTACAGAGGAATTTCGGCTGTTCTCAGGGCGGCTGTGTTTGCTGTTTGGGTCACATCCCAGCTCTGATCTCGGACTTGCCTTTGGGAGCAAGATTCCTCAGCACAGAGCTGCTGGCATTTGAGGAACGAGCGATGCCGTTTCGGAAAACCAAGCGAACCAAGTGTTTGTGTGTGTGTGTGTGTGTGTGTGCGTGCAGCTGAGCCTGGTTCTTCTTAAGGAAAACGCAGAATTCCCCCACTGAAGTGGAAAAAGAAAATGCAGGAAGCAGAAGCCCTGAGAGTTGTCTTCAGGACAAGTGTACTTAACCCCACGGCTCTCATTGATGGCAGGGCAAGCTCAGGGGTTAAAACCCTCTGCTTATCTCCAGCCAACACCTGCAAAGCCCCCCTTGTATAGATATTCCCGTCTGGGACTGTGGGATTCCCATCCCACAAGTGCTGGGTGGATTAGGAATCCAGGGCTGTGCAGGTGTTGCTGCTTTACTCCACTGTGGTTCTTGTATCACCAGGAAACAAGGGAATTTAGCAGAGACCCCACCTGACTCCTCCAGAGATCCTGTGAATGAGGATGCTCTTTCCTGGGTGCCATAGGGTGTAGGACAGGGAAGAATCTTGTGTCTCTTTTGATTCAGATCCAGGTGGTTGGGTTTGGTGGAGGGGTAATAGGGCAAAACCCCATAATGACCTTAAAATCCCTGAGCTGGAGCTGTGGGAGGTGCCTGGGAAGGTGTCTCAGTCATGCAGATAATTGTGGTGGTCCTCCAGCCCAGAGGAATGTGGATGAGGAGTGTGGAGAGGGACAGAGCGACCCAGGAACGCCCAGCCAGGAGTCCCCAGCTGCCTCTGACACCAGTGCCTGAGGAACAAGACAATTTTTCTCTCCTTCCCAGCAGACATTACAGGGCTGGGCCCAGGAGCCATGGGAATCAACAGGAGTCTTTCCAGTGTGGGCTTTGGATCGTTGTTTGGATGGATAAATAAATAGAAGGAAATAACAAGTAACATGGTTCTAACAAATATTTTAGGAAGTGTAAATGACTCCATCCAAACCCCACAGAGGAAAAAATTTCCCTGCTTCTATGATGCTCTTCCATCTGCCTTTCCCCAGTGGCTGGGAGTGTTAATTCAGGCACCTGGAATTAACAGGGAAGCCCCACGTGGGATCTCTCTGGGGGTGGGAAGTGACCTCCAAGCCGACCATCTTTGCGAGCGAGGTTTGTGCTTCTTATTCAAAGCCCTCCCCCCTTGTCTGCATCCCAAATTCCCGTCCTGAGGATAACCCTTTGCAGAATTTGAGTGGCTCTATAAAAGCAATGTTGTGTTGGTCTTTCCTGCGGGTTTCCAGCCCCCTGGGCTGAGGTTTCCACTGTGTGCTGCTGCCTTGCAGCGACACCTGCTGCGCAATTCCAGGAGGAGAGAGGGTTTTCCTTTCCTTTTTCCCCGGGGAAGCCTTGCAGCAAGGCCAGCTTTGGCTTTTAAGGTGGGAGAAGAGGAAGTGGGGAGGCTTGTTGCTTCCTCACATAGTGACATTTCTGCGGTGCAGGACTTCTCCAGCCTGGCTTGGCCTGTGGCGGTGATGGTTTGCTTTGCAAACTTCTCCCAGCCCGGCTTTGGGTGGGAAATGAGGCAAAGCTGCTGTTGCTCCTGGCACAGAGCCTGGGAGAGGTGGCCCAGAAGAGGAAAGAGGCAGAGTAGCACATCCCTCTTCCCAGGCAGTGTTTTGGGGAGCCATCCTGGCCACAGCAGGATGGGAGGATGTGCCTGTGCTTATCCCAGCCAAGAACTTCCATGGGGTCGGAGGACTGGGCCGGTTTGCCTGTTTGCTGTCCTGCTAACACTTGGCTCTCTGTGTGCAGGTGTAGGGTCCTGGCAGAGCTGGCCATGATGTTATGGTTCGTGGTGGGTGCCCTCTTCCCAGCGCTCCTGGCCGCTCCCCCTCCCATCAACAAGCTCGCCCTCTTCCCAGACAAGAGCGCCTGGTGCGAGGCCAAGAACATCACCCAGATCGTGGGGCACAGCGGCTGCGAGTCCAAATCCATCCAGAACAGGTACAGACCCACCTCAGCACGGGGCTGGAGGCAGCTGATGGCACTGCAGTGGCTCTGGGGACTGTCACCGGCCCTCTCCTGCCTCCGTCTGGCGCAGCGGGGCATCAAATCTCCCTCTGCCTTTATTGGGAAGAGCAGGCACGTCCCCTGAGCCCCCTTCCCTCCTGTTGTCTTCCCAGGGCCTGTCTGGGACAGTGTTTCAGCTACAGCGTCCCCAACACCTTCCCCCAGTCCACGGAGTCCCTGGTTCACTGCGACTCCTGCATGCCAGCCCAGTCCATGTGGGAAATTGTGAGTATCCCTGCCTGCCCCATGGCGGTGGAAACCCACCCCTTCTGGCTGAAAACACCCCAGATCTGCAGGGGGCACAGGGCTGGTCTGACCCCCTGCCACGCTCACTCGCCGCGTCCTTGTCCCGCTGCCCAGGTGACACTGGACTGTCCAGGCAACGAGGACATCCCCAGGGTGGACAAGCTGGTGGAGAAGATCCTGCACTGCAGCTGCCAGGCGTGTGGGAAGGAGCCGAGCCACGAGGGCGCCCTGTTCAATGTCTACCTGAACGCCGAGGAGAACATGCCCGCCGAGGGGCCCGGCCCCCACCACTACACCCACCACCAGCAGGAGCTGGAGGACCCTCCTGCCTCCAGCCACCACCACCACGAGGAGGAGGGCGAGGAGTGACCCGGCCCCTGCGGACTGTCCTGGCAGGGGGGTGTGCGAGGCAGAGGGTTTTGGGGGAGGGAGGGGGTGGTGGAGTCTTTGCTGTCTAATTGCTGCCCTCACGCTTTGCTCCCCGACACCCCGGCGCTGGAGGGACGTTTTGGGGCACGGGCAGGGCTGGAGCTGCGGGGGGGAGACACGAGGGCTCGGCGTTTTCTGATGCAAACCTACTTGCACATCATAGTAATAATATATTGAGAGGAGCGGGGGCGTGGGGGGTTGGCTGAGAGCAGGAGCTGAGCGCGGCTCCCAGGGCTGTCCCCCAAACCTCTGGAGACCGTCTGGGCTTTTCTCTTCCAATGGCTCCTGGCCGGGGTGGACGACGAAGGGATGCAGCCTCCCCACGGTCCCACGGGAGATGCACGTCTCTCCTGGGGTGGTGGGACCAGCAGCATCCCGTCTTTCCTCCCTTTTCCTTCCCTGCCTCAGGGTGGGCTCCATGGACATGCTGTTCCTCCTGGCACCGGCTGGATCTTGGTCCAAACCCTTGTGCCAGGCAGCTCCTGGGGAGCGTTTTGCCCCAGGATGTGCCCCTGGGGCTGCGTGGGGGAGGTGACTGGGAACTGTGGTGGTGACAGCCCTCGCCTTGCTGTCCCCGGGGCCACCACGTAGCTCCTTGGGGATGAGGGACCTGGATCGTGCCATGGGCGCTGGGGCTTCACATTTCGTGTCTGCAAGGGGGAGTTTGGTTGGGAGCCAGTCCTGTCCCCCCTCTGCCTGCTGCACTTCAGTGGTGTTGGAGGGAGAAGGGGGCCCGAGGGCTGGGATGTCCCTCTGCCGGGAGCACTCCCGGGATGTTGGATGTCCCCCTGCCAGGAGTGCTCCCGGGATGTTGGATGTCCCTGAGCAGGGAGCACTCCCGGGATGTTGGATGTCCCTGTGCAGGGAGTGCTGGGGCAGGGCTGGGGGACCCGGGGTGGGCACATCCCGTGCCCCTCCTGCCGCCCGTCTGTCTCTGGCATATAAAACTGATTCCTTGGCGCTGTCCTGACAAGAGCTTCCAGAGCTTGTAATCGATGCCTCCCCCTCCTCCTTTTGATGAGTTTTGTTGGTTTTGGTTTTGTTTGGTTGGTTTTTGTTTGTTTTTTTTTTTTTTCTTAAATAAATTAGTTCTGACTTCCATTGCTCAGCGCTCTGATGCCTGTCTGGTTTTTGGCAGTGCTGACACCAGGACACCGGCCAGGACAGGCAGGAGGGGCCAGGGCATGGAAGAGCCGCGGCTCCCGCAGCTTTGTGCTGCATTCCATGTGGGAGGAGGAGGAGGGAGAGCTGCTGAAAGGAGAACAGACCCCCATGTGTCGTGCATGTGGGCGCGGGGGGCTGCGCTCAGCTGCGGCACAGCCGTGGTGTGGCTGCAGCCGGGAGGGTTTCGGGTCCCACTTGGGTGGGAAGTGCGTGGGATCTGTGGGATCACGCAACCTTCACCAGCTCTGTTGCCACTAGGTGACAGTCTTGATCCAGCGTCTTCATCCAGATGTTCAGGGCCCCCGGGAGCGCTTCTGGAGCCCAGCAGGGAGAGCTCGGGCATCCCTCGGTGGGTGAGGAGGGGATGAGCACCTTGGCTGAAACCAGCGGGCTCTTTCCAAGGGGCTTTGGATCAAGCATTCCCTGGGAAGGGCAGTGCCCTTGCAAACCCCTGGTCCCACTGATGACAGAACAGTGTGGAAGTGTTCAGTGATGCTCCCTTGTCTGAGCCTGACTCTGGGAAAGGTCCCATCAGGTCCTGGAGGGGCTGAAGGCTGTGCCGTGCCAGCAGCCACCTCTTATTGCCCCTCTCTGAGTCCAGCTTTTATTGCACCTTTCTGAATCCAGCTCTTACTGCCCCTCTCTTTGAGCCCTGCTCTTACTGCCCCTTGCTGGGGCTCTGGAGGCTCTGCACAGCTTTGGAAAGCAGCTCTCCAAACTTTGGGAAGTGGGAGAGGGTTTGCATTAAGGCAGCAGTTGCCACAGTGAAGGGGATGGGCTGAACAGGAAGGACCTGGCAGGGCTGGAGGTGTCCTGTGTGTTAACATAAGGTTTTCAGGCTTCCCAAGTGTCTTCCCAAGGGAGGGAGCTTTAAATGAGCTCCAGAAAGAGGTGGAGAAAACCACGGTGGTCCCTGAGCACCATCATGTGGCCTTTTGCTGGTGTACAGTGGAAACAGGCTGGATTTAGCAGGGGGCTGTTCCTGGGAACTCCAGGAGCTGCAGCCCAAGGTGTTTGGAGTGGGATGTCTCCTCCTCCTTTCAACACAACCTGAGCTTCAGCAGAGGCAGGCAGTGGAGGACTGTTGTGCAGATGGAAACACAAATCCTTTCAAGGTAGCTAGCCAGGCTCTGCCCAAAATCAAACCTAGGGAGCCATCCCAGTTAAAGGATGGAATGAGGCTGCTGCATTGAGCCCTGGATGTGCTCAGTGAGGTCTCTCAGCCTCCCAGTTTGAGTCTCTGTGCCTCGCCAGCTCTCTGTTTTTTGCCATGTTCACACTGGGATGGCTCTTGACAACCTGAGTTTGCTTTCCCTGCCAGTGGTTAGTGGAGAGCAGAGCTGGTGGAAGCCACAACCCTGCAGATGTGTCCAGAAATGCAGCACAGGGAGAAGAGCACAGCCAGGCCTGCCCCTAGTTGCTTCCTGAGGGATCATGTGCAGAGTTTCTTGTTTTTTTTTTTCTATTTGGCTTTGCAAAATTTTTGCTTTTTATCACCCGGTGTGGAGGATGGAGCCTGTCACCGGGAGCTGCTGGGTGGGCAGAGGATGGAGCCTGGCACTTTGGCTTGGCCACTGATCTCCTGGCCCAGCTGCCAGGTGAGCACGGGGGTTCCAGCAAGGATGACAGAGATGGCAGGGATGGCAGGGAAGGCAGACGACGGGGCTGTCTCTTTAAGGCAGAAAAGGGAACTCTCTGGCTGCCACTTTGTGGAGTTTAGCCCCGATCTTTGTTTTCATTAGCGTTTCGTTTCATCTCCTCCTCTCCCCCCTCCCCAGCCCCACCTCCTTGGAATCAGCGTTTCTGCATCCTTTGCTGGGCATCGCCGAGCAGCAGGTGAAAGTCTGGCTGGCCCCTGCACACACTCACACACGCTCACACACACGCACGCCCTGCAGGCTGGACGCACCTCTGCCGCGGGAGAGATCCCTTCCCACTCTCCGCATCTTCCTCCTCCCGGGCGAGCTGCGCTGGGAGCATCCCGGTCCTCTCCTCAGGCTGCTCTGCCTCCCCTCGGCGGCTCCGGCTGCAGCAGCAGCAGCAGCAGCAGCAGCAGCGCCCGGGCACGGAGGAGCTCGGGGGGCGCTGGGGACGGAGCGAGGGGGCGAGAACTGAGCCTGGAGGGGGCTGGAGCATCCCCAGCATCTGGAGCATCCTGGAGTCCAGAGCATCCCAGCATCCAGGGTATCCTGGGTACAGAGCATCCCTGGCATCTGGAGTATCCAGGGATCCAGAGCGTCCCCAGCATCTGGAATATCCTGGAATGCAGAGCATCCCCAGCATCTGAAGTATCCCGAGTGAAGAGCACCTGGAGCATCAAGAGCATCCCAGGGCCGTCTTATTCCCTGTTCCAGCGCCTCCGGAGCATCAGAGCATCGCGAACATCCTGCCATCCCCGGCATCTCGAGCATCCTGCCATGCAGCACATCCCCAGGATCCAGCAGCGGCATCCAGGGACATCCAAGTGCAGAGGGATTTGCAGGGACGAGGCACTGCCTGGCTGTGAGTAACGGGGAGGGAACCTTGTTCCTGCTGATCGGCTCCTGGGAATGTCACTCTGCCCGGAGTGCCAGTGAAGAGAGAGAGTGGGGGAAGAGAGGGAGAGGAGGAGGAGGAGGAGGAGAGGAAAGAGGACAGACACAGAGCAGGGAGAGAGAGATGGTCCTTGTTCCCCCGGCTCCGGAGATGATCACGTAGCACGGGGCACGCCAGTGAAGGTCCCCCCACCCCAGAGCCCTCATGGAGGGCGACCTGGGGGCCCCCAATTCCAGCGTGCTGGGGGAGCACCCTCTGCTCATGGGGAGCAGCTGGGTGGCCGCTTTCCTGTGCTTCATCATCCTGCTGACCGCGGCGGGGAACTTCCTCCTCATCCTCCTCATCGTCACCCAGCGCTCCCTCCGCAACACCTCCAACTACTTCCTGGTGTCCCTGTTCATGTCGGACCTGATGGTGGGGCTGGTGGTGATGCCCCCGGCCATGCTCAACCAGCTCTACGGGCGCTGGGTGCTGCGGGGGGACTTCTGCTCCCTCTGGGCCTCCTTCGACGTCATGTGCTGCA
The DNA here is from genome assembly GCA_035583155.1 of Acropternis orthonyx. NCBI lineage: Eukaryota > Metazoa > Chordata > Aves > Passeriformes > Rhinocryptidae > Acropternis > Acropternis orthonyx. The sequence goes on along the minus strand of JAWWEU010000055.1, from coordinate 960,784 downwards.
GCGCCTCCATCCTCAACCTCTGCCTCATCAGCCTGGACCGCTACCTGCTCATCATCTCCCCGCTCAAGTACAAGCTGCGCATGACCTCCTGCAGGGCCCTCTGGCTCATCCTGGCCACCTGGACCGTGGCTGCTCTGGCCTCCTTCCTGCCCATCAAGATGGGGTGGCACGAGCCGGAGCTGCAGGAGCGCTCCCCCAACGTCACCTCGCGGGGGGACGAGGAGCAGTGCCGGCTCCTGGTCAGCCTGCCCTACGCCCTGGTGGCCTCCTGCCTCACCTTCTTCCTGCCCTCCGCTGCCATCTCCTTCACCTACTGCCGCATCCTCCTGGCCGCCCGCAAGCAGGCGGTGCAGGTGGCTTCCTTCGCCTCCAATGTGGCCACCACCACGGCCACCGATGACACCACGTCACAGGTAAGGTGTTGATTAAGGTGGTGCTTTTTGAAGACACCCCCCCCCCCCCGCCCCCCAAATATTTGGGTGCCTGAGGTGGCCTTGGAGCCACGGCTGGCTTTGATAACCAGGGAGGGAGATTTTGGGTGACATCCACCTCCCTGATGCCCTCTGAGGTGCCCTGTGCCTTGCCCCATCAATGGGGAGGTTCGAAGCTGCCCTGGAGCACACAAACAGCACGAGCAGAAGCAGAGGAATAAGTAAGATTCAAGGAAAAATGCTCAGCCATGCAAAATAAAGGCAGTTTCTCCCCCCTCTGGGCTGGCGTCATCCCCGAGGGGTTTAATCTTATATCTGACTTTCTACTCATGACTCTTGGCCGTGGTGGGTGTGAGACACGCAGGGGAGAAGGGTTTCAGCTCATAGCAAATGCCAGATTCTGGAGAGCACCTTATTTTGAACAGAAGTTTCTATTTCTGTTACCTGGTCTATAACAGGAGCTGCCAAACCCCTCCTGGTTCCTGGGTGGGTTTTATAACCAAAATGTGGCTGCACTTGTTTGTATTTCTCCAGGAGAAGGTAATCGCCGCTAAATCTAACAGCTTTAATTCCCTGTAATAGGCTTTATTGACCTCATATCCTACAGGGAAAAGGCAAACTTAATTGCCCTTAAATATCTTGGTTTAGTTTGTTCGCTCCCAGAGCAGAGCCAGGACTCTGGCCAAGCTCTCCCACATGTGATAAGACGCAGCAGACGGTCAAAAGGAAAAGGAGAATCAAAGAATAAACAGACAACACCATAAAATGTTTATCTTCTCCCCTGGCTGGCAGGTGTTTGGACTCCAAAAAGCCACTCATGGGATGAGGGGATGCTCGGGGGCTTTGCTGTGCCGTGGAAATCCAGCATCCACCCCCATCCTTCAGCCAAGGAAAGGGGCCCAAAGGGTTCCTTGGAGCCCCAAACTGGCTGAGAACAACATGTCAGGCAGGAAACCCTCAAACTGCATCTTTTAACCAGATTTTTGTTCTCCTTTTGGGTGGGAATCTGAGTGGCAACGGGGTGTTGTTTAATGCCAGCGGAGGGCTGAGATAATCAGTTAATTTTAGGTTGCAGGGGGGGGCTGGAGGGCTGAGTTGTGTTTGTGGGCTGAAGTGCTTCACGCCCTGCTCTCACAAACAGAATTAGTTTGCTGCTGAAATCGGCAGCTGCAGCTGCCTCTTCAGGGCTTTGTCCTCACCAAAACACGGACTGGGCTGGGTTTGTCTGCAGGGAACAGCCTAGTGAGGAACCCCTGCTTTACAGTAAAAAAAAATAAGGTCATGTTGAGGTAATACTTCAGTGTTGAGGGTTTCTGTTGTTTCCTCTTCCTAATTTGTTGTTCAGGGCCTGCAGCACATGCCCTGTTCTCCCTTTGGAGAAGGGAATTAGTGGCAGGGGTTTTTCAGGATTTGGAGCACCAGATCTCACTTTTCTTGGGCAGAGGCTGTCGCTGGTGCTGGCAGCTCCAGTTTGGGGAGACTCACCACCATTCCCTGTCTCCTGCTGCAGGTTCCCTGTGTCCTGAGCCAGCCCACGGCCGGCAGCGAGATCAGGAGGTTCACCAACAAGCACAGCAAGAAGGCACTGAAGGCCAGCCTGACCCTGGGCATCCTCCTGGGCATGTTCTTTGTGGCCTGGCTCCCCTTCTTCATCACCAACATGACCCAGGTAAGAACCTCTGGGGGGTTTGTGTCCGGTTTTCAGAAGCTTCTCACTCGGGATCCAGCTCTGCGAGCAAAGATGCAACTTCCCCGGAGAGCAACTGCAAGGAAAAACCCTTCAAAAGGGATTTGGAGGTTTCCTTTTAAAAGGGGAATGTTGGTGTGCCCAGGAAACTGCTCTGGGTTGGGGCTGAGGTGGGAGCTGCTGCTGCTAAATCCCTGCTTTGTCCTCCCCAGGCTGCGTGTGGCTGCGTCCCGGCGGGATTCTTCGACGTGCTCACCTGGCTGGGATACTGCAACAGCACCATGAACCCCATCATCTACCCGCTCTTCATGAGGGACTTCAAGAGAGCCATGGGCAAATTCCTGCCCTGCTGCCGGCGCTCGGGGGAGCCCCGGCCCAGCGCCATCTCCCTCTCCATGAGGAACTCCAACAGCGCAGCCCGCGCTGCCACATCCCTCAAGAACGTCCTCACCTTGCAGGCTGAGACCGACTCGGTGGACTCTGCAGGGCTGAGGGACCATCCCAGCCTGGCGCCGGCGCCCCGCGCCCGCTCCGGCAGCCTGTGGGACGCGGAGCCCCCGGACACGGAGCCGCAGCTCGGCACCCCCGTGGCCTGAGCGGGGCCACGGAGCTCCCCCGTGCTGGGAAGAACCCCCCCAGCCCCACACAAGCTGTCCCAGCCCCACGTGCTGCTGCTCCGGGTCCCTCTCCCAGCGCCTCGTGACGGGGATGGTGGTACCGGGAGGTTCAGCCACGCGTGGCTGCTGAATGGAGCTGCCTTGTTTCTCTCTCTGCCATCCTTCCTTTGCTCACTGGCACCAGCCCCACAATGCTCTCAGGCACATGGTGGGATTCTTGGGGTGTCCCAAGGGGGCCAGGAGTTGGACTCGATGATCCTCATGGGTCCCTTCCAAAGCAGCGTATTCTGGGCTTCTAAGAGTCTTTCCATCTCTGAGCCACGGACTCCAGACCTTCTGTCCACCTGAACTTAAATGAAGGCTTGGCTTTCAGCTTCCACGCACAGATCAGCTTCTTCTCACCAGCAGCACCGAGAGCGATGGAAACACATCATGGATGGGAGGCTTGGAGCTGCTTCAGCCCATGGAACGTCACGTCTTCTTGGAGTTGCGTCTCCATGCCTGCCTCGGAGCGTGCCTGTGCCGGTTTCCTGTGAAGCAGGGAGTTACAGCCCAGGGAAACCATCCTGTTTGATCATGGAGAGCTGCACTACGGGGGCTCACTTTGGGGCAGAACATCCAACACTGATTTCTGGCTGTTCCGTGGGGGTGTGTGACAGTAGTAACGGGATCAGCTCCATCCTACAGCTTCCCGTTCTTGGCACAGGACCATCACGCTTCTCTCTGACAATCCCTTAATTTTGAGATGATGCCATTAGAAAATACAGATTTTTTTTTCCCCCTTTTCAAATAAGAATCTAAAGAAATATTGTCTTTTAAATGACGATTCCAGGCTGCCCCCACCCACCCACCCCCACCGCAGCCATAAGCAGAGGGAACAGTGAAGAATGTGGCAAGTGGGCACTTAAAAAAAAAAAAATCAATAAAACAAATTATTTTATTAAATTCTTCCTCAAGTGCCTCTGGGCTGCAGATCTGGGCTGGCAGTTGGCTGCTGTGCCCTCCCTGGACCCCTTCCCTCCAAGCCTTCTGCCTAATTCCAAGCTCACACTAACGGGTTTGACTGTGCTCCAGGAACTCACTGGTATCCAAACAGACGCATATCCCTGGATAAGGGATGCTGGAAGAAGCAAACCTCATTAGTTTTCCTTCCATGTTGCCCATGGATGTTTCAGAACTGAACAAGAAGTGCTTTTATGACCAACTTGACACTTACTTGGCACAATCCCCCTGGGAGCCAGTGCTGGCCCCAGTGGGCAGGGATGAGCAACCGGGACACCCCGAGGGAGCAGCAGGTTCAAACCTCCAACAGCTCAGTACAGTTTCCCCTGGATGTGTGGACAGAGAGCCTGGGGCTGGCGTCAAGCACAGAGATCCGTGTGTGCATCTTCCCCCAATGGCTTTATGTAAAGCCATACTTTGACTACAACTCCAGGTAAAAAGGTGCAGGAAAACGGGCGGACTCTGGAAATCCATTAGGTTCCAAATCAGCCTTGGGAGATGGACAGAGAGAGAGAGAGAGCTCTTCAAGCCAAATGTTCAAAAGCAATAATTCATTACTGCCCCATCAAGGCAGTTCTTCGTAATTAGGTGTTTGCTTGTGGACAAACCCTCGGATGAGTGGAGAAATCCCATCCCATCCCTGCAGCCAACACCGGCCGGCCAAGCAGCCCCAGCACTGTGGGATCCCGTGGCCCGTCCAGAGATGTCTCCCATCACCACTTCAGAATGGAGCTGGGCAGGTCTGAGCCCCCTTGGATGTTGGATTTGGGGAGAGGAAGCGCCAGGCACTGAACGCAAAGCGCGGTGCTTTGCTGTGTTACAGCATTGTCCCCAAACCCAGCCATGCCTTCGACTCCCTGAGAAATAATCTGCAGGTAAGGTTTGCAGGAGGCTGGGGCAAGAAGGAGAGTGGGTTATTAAGGTGGCTGCTGGAGCAGGGAGGGAGGAGGAGGAGGAGGAGGAGGAGAACCCTGTGTGAACAGAAACTGGAAGGTGCAATCACACTATTTCCCTTCCTGAGCCAACAAGATCTCCCAGATGAGGGGTGGGAGGTGTTTGTACCACCACAGCTGTGGCAAGGCAGAAAACCCCAGGGGTGTTCTCAGAGCTCCTGCCAGATGCATTTTCCTGGGCTTAGCAGCAAAACAGGCCAGAAAAGGAGCTTTTGTGGAAGATATGGATCAGTCCCACACAGTTTGGGAGGTAAAACCGTGTCCCTTCCTCTGCTCTGAGACCGGGGAGAGGAGAGTGGAACTAATTCACTTCCATGGAAGGAGGTAGAAATCAAACAGATCCGTGTTTATCCTGTGCCAAGTATTGCTTTTATTCAATTAAAAATAAGTCTAGAGGGGGCTTTTAAGGCTGGAGATGCGTGTGGGACACAGAAGGAAAGTCTCAGGGAGTTGCTGGGCTTGGAGAGCCCGGGAGGAAGTTTCATAATCCATCCAAAGCCCATTGAGTTTTCCTGCTGCTTTCACCCAGGGTCCCAAATATGTTTCTGACAGGAATGGGCCCTCCAACACTCACTGCCATCAACCTGGAGATAGGAAAACAGTCTTGGGAAATAGTCAGGAAAGTGCCCTGGCAGGTCGAGCCTTTCTCCTCCCCAGCCAGCAGAGCCCAAGTGTGGACACTGATCCACCCGGAGCGGGGCAGGCAGAGCCCTCAACACACCCGAAATCCACAAACCAAGCCAACCCCCAGTGGAAAAACGTTTTTAATGTCCCAGTGATGAGCCCCCCTCCCCGATATGCTTAAAATGCCCTCAGAGCCACTTGCTTTCTCCACTTATAGCAGGGACACAGTGCTGAGGGGGAACAGCTGCTTCCCGCACGGATTTGGTCGGGATGTGTCCCGGATTCCTGAGGAGCAGTGCGGATTCAGGCAGGAATCAGCCCTCTCTGGTCCGTGGGACATGGCGTGGGCGGCTGCTCTGAGTGCTCTGATCCAGTGCCACAGCAGAGCCCCGCTCCAGGCTCTCCGGAGGGGCTGGAAACTGCAGCTCCAGCTCGGCCGGCTGCATCCCTTGGGAATGCAGCGGTTTTAGTGCTGGCCGAGCAGCTCCGCTCTAATTTCCTCCTCCTCCCGCTGCCTGCTCCTTGCTGTGGGAGCAGTCTGGGCAGGGCAGGGCGGGTTCTCCCGGGAGAGAGCTGGAGGAATCCCGTCGGTGAGCGCAGCCGGCTGGGACAGCCTCACCCCCAGCCTCACCCTCCTCTTTGCCGGTGTTTCCCTCTCCCTGAGCCCCGCTGCCCGCTTCCCGCTGGGATTTCTTGGCTAGAGGGGGGAAAAGACTGCCGCTGCCCTTCTCCTCCGGGGGGCATTCCTTGGTTTTAACGCCCACGGCTTTTAGGATCGTGTCCATTTGTTTCATGTAGTCCAGGTGGCCGTTCACCTGCAGGGAACGAGAGTCCTGTGAGTGGGGAACCCGTGGGGACACAGCTCAGCCCAGTCCTGCATCCCTCATCCCAACAGCCCCCACTGCCACGAGGCTTCGGTTTGGCTCCGATGGGAGGAAAGAACAAGGCCGGAAAATCATAGAATCATGGAATTGTTAAGGTTGGAAAAGATAATTATGATCGTCAAGTCCAGCACTGCCAAGGCCACCACTAAACCATGTCCCCAGATGCCACATCTGTATGGTTTTTAAACACTTGCAGGGATGGGAACTCCACCAGTGGATAAATGCAACTGTCCACAGAACAGCCTGAACTGGCAGCAGCCTTTGCTGGGTTATTTTGACTCTGAGATGTTTAAAATCTTGGACCTGAGTTACAGCCCCCAGATCCTGGGTGCCACGAGGGTCAAAGAAGGAGATCTGCCATGGGGAGAGGCACCCACGTAGAGGATTCCTCTTAGTTCAGCTCCCTGTCCTGTGCTAAATGAAATCTGTCCCTTACTGCAGCTCTGCTAAACCACTAAATGCCTTCCAAGGAAACTCACTCCTGTCCCCAGGATAGCCCAGGAGAGGAATCCATAAGACTGGACCAGCCCTGAGAAGTGTAAGAGGGAGGACTCTGCTGCACTGTGACATCAAGCACTGAGCCATCAGCAAAAGAACAGCAAACAAACTGCCTTGCCACTTTAAAGCCATCCTGGTGGGAAAATCCAGCAATTCCAGCTCTCCAAAGCCTGTTTTCATCTGCAATCAAAGGCTGAAATCCTCCACTGGGTAGGCTGGGCAGGAGATGGGAGGGGAACTTCTACAACATATTCAATAAAAACTTTAAAGGGAAATAAAGAATTCTTCAAATATTTAACAGAATGAAGTGCAGGAGGAACCTTGGGATAAATGGAAGAATGTGCTCGGACCAGAGCAAATAGATTCCTGCTTGGTATAAGGAAATGAAAGCAGTGGGATGGGGTTATTGATGTGTTTAGGTGACTTCTCCCTGCTCTATCTGACTTTATGGCTGCTTTGACTCATTGGAAAACACGAGCCAGCTGCCTGCCAGGAGGTGTCTGGAGGACAACAACTTGAGACATGAGCCGTCAGCTCAGCACGTTTGGAAAAGTTTTCAAGTTCAAATCCACCCAAAAGTGTCAAAACGTCACTGAGCACAATCAGTTGTGACTGTTAAATTCACGGGGAAGTGGTTTTGCTGGGTACAGAGGAGGAATCCCAGCTTGTCTCTGGTTTGAGCTACAGCAACACAACATGTCCTGGAGCCTGGCAAGGGCAGGGCAGGAAAAGGGCCCGGAGGAAGGAGACATTCCATGTGATCCTGGCTCTGGCCCAGGCTCACGTGGGCACAGGCATGGCTCCTGCTCCGTCACAACACTGAGTGTCACAGTGACATCACCCCATACGGCACAGATAACGCTTCACTGCTCCCTCCAGAGCCAAATACCCTCAGATCCCGCCCAGGGTCCTTCAATGAAAATTCCTCCACTCATCCCAAGCAACAACACAAGGCGTGCACTTGGCCCCAAGCCCCTTTTTGCTCTGCAGGGCTGTGGAGCTGCCCGAGCCCAGCTGAGCATCCCTCGGCCTCTCTGCTCCCTGCAGCAGGTAAAGGACAGGGCAGCTGTGCCTTCCTCCTGCTCCCCTTCACCAGCAGCCTGTGGATTCACAGGGAATCACTGGGGAGGAGGCAGCAGTGTGGTGGAGGACGCACAGCCCATTCATGCCCCCGAGGATTTCACTGCTGGGATTTGGTCACTCCCAAAGAGCAATTTTATCACCCAGGAAAAGATTCCCTCAAGTTAAAACATCTCTGTGGGGCTTTGTACTTCAGCAGGAGCAGCAATGACCTTGGAGGGCATCCTTCAGGATTCCCTTTCAGCAAATACTGTCTGTTTTCACAGCAGATGGTATTTTGGGGGTGGTGAGAGAGCTCCTGGAGTGAGCTGCAGGTTCTGGAGCTCAGCTGATAATCACAGCTCACCTTTCTCAGCCCTTTCCTCCCCTGGGTGTCAGGCACTGTGTGAACACACAGCATGGAACCAAACTGCAGAGCCAGCCCAGCAACTCTGGGTATTGTCTGCTCTCCCTTTCCAAAAGTTACAGAGAATTTGCTGTCCAGGAAGAGCTCTGGAGTCCAGCCCTGCCTCTGAACTGAACTGCCAGCCAGTCTGGGGGAGTTACTGCTACAGAAGGGAAGAAGCTCAAATGCCACTGTTGGCTTTCCAAAAACTCCTCGGTTCTGGACGCTGCCTCTGAACCCACACAGATCCTGGTCCAGATGGTGGCACAGGCTGATGGATTGCATATCCATATCACTCAATATCCAGCCACCTCTGCCAAGCTGGCAGGCTCCTCTGGCCACAGATATTCCCTCGTGTCAGACCAAGCCTTAATTCAGAGGCTGGGCACATCCTGCATGACAGAGGGCATTCACAGAATCCCAGAATCCTACAATTTGGGTTGGAAGGGACCATCTTATTCCACCCCCTGCCATGGGCCTGGACACCTTCTACCAGACCAGGTGGCTCCAAGCCTTGTCCAACCTGGCCTTGGACACTTCCAGGGATGGGGCAGCCACAGCTTCTCTGGACAACACAAGAACTTTGGTTGGATATTAGGAAAAATTTCTTCATGGGAAGCAGAGTTAGGCATTGGAACAGGCTGTCCAGGGCAGTGGAGGAGTTCCCATCCCTGGAGGGAGTTAAAAGCCATGTGGACGTGGCACTTGGGGACACTTGGCAGTGCTGGGGTAATGGTTGGGCTTGATGAGCCTAGAGAGCTTTTCCAGTCTCAATTATTCTCTGTGATCATCCCCGCTCTCCACTACACTTCCAGCCACACATTCCCACTGCCCCTAAGTTTGCAAGTTAATCACTGGTTTCTGCTGCCATAAAACTGCCTGGAGAAACCAAAACACCAATTTCTGACTGGTGAGCCTGCCTGGAAGTGCTCCCCGTGCTCTGCCTCGGAGCAGCTCTGCAACATTCAGATGTTAATTCAGCCTGCACTGTACAAGATCCCCCTGGGAACAAACAGCAATCAGGATAATCCACTGCAGCTCCACCACTTCCCTGGTCTCTAACAGGTGCTGTCAAATAAACCCACTGAATAAATCAGCTCCATTGTAACCACGAGGAAGGATTTTATAACTGCATTTGCTGAGTGGGAGGACATTTTTTTCTGTTTTTTAACTGACAGTCGGATAAAAAAACCACACTAATCAAGAGAGACATGAGATAGAGGCCTCAGAGGTGAATTGCTGTTTATTCTGAGGGCTCTTAGTCCTCTGCTCATTTGAGGATTCACAGCAAAGAGAACCAAACTGTTTGGATCCAGTCCAATTTTCATCACGGATGGACTGGGAGATGCCAAAAATACTGAGGCTGCCTGTGTTACACTTTCATGCTGAACACCTTTGCATCAGTTACCACTTTATTCTTCTATCACAGCTTGTCCTTCTCCTGGCAGGAGACTCACAGAGACCTCCAGCAAGGGCATCTGCAGGGATGGAGCTGGTCCCCAGGAAGAAAACATCTCCATACATCTCTAAATATCAGTATGTATTTTTCTGTTAGGCTACTGCACTGTATTTGCAGCAAAACCCATCTTTGCTTTCTTGCCAGTTTAAAAAATACTGCCCCTGGATATTTCCTTCCCCATTCTTTCTCCCTTTACTTCTAAAATGTTCACCAGAATGCACTGTATTTCTTCCCATAAAGCTCCACGGTCTGGAAAACAGATCAAGAAAATGACACCTACTTAATATACATTTTTTCCCCCAAAGCTTTGCAGTGAGATGAAGGAAGTGGAAGTGTCAGCTCCTTCTGAAGCAGAGCAGCACCGGGATCGTCTGCTGGCAGCAGGCAGATGCACAGCACCAGGAGATGAGCAGGGAGCAGCTCTGCAAATGTTATTCATTCAGCTGAAATGTAAATCCTGCTCCTCTGAGGGAAATGGAGAGGCTGCTGCAGGAGAAAGTGTGCAGGACCCCCGGGGGGGCTCACAGCTCAGGAAGCAGAAGGTCAAGAGAAGGAGGGTCTTCAAAGAGAACTCAAAAAGAGGAGAGTGACACAGACTGATGGATAGGAAATGTCACCCCAGTGCCACCACTTGGCATCCTTGGCCATTTTCATGCCAGCAACAGATGTCAAGATAGCAAGTGACTAATGGCAGCTCTGGGGAACGGTGAGAAAATGGATGTGGGAGTGTGTGGAAATGCTGGCAACCCAGAGAGATGCAAAGATACAAGTGCTGCACCAAGTTTAAAAGCCTCCACTACACCCCTTCCCCCTGGGAAGCCCATATTTTGTCCAAAGTGTCTGTTCTCTCTGCTCAGCACCAAGCCCTGTGTTTGCTGGCAAGGGCTGTGCAGAGTTCAGTTATAATGAATGAAACGAGCTGGGAGCCGTTGGGTATTTATAGGCTCAGCAGGATGGTGCTCCAAAAAATCTGAAAGCTCTTCCAAGTGCCTCTGGCTCCAGAGCAACACTGACAGTCCCTGCCAGCTTGTGGGGACATTTGGGAAGAGTCATGGCAGGAACAACGACCACAGAAGTATCCCGAGCTTTGTGCCAAGCATGTCCCAGTTTGCAGAGAGCAAAAAACGAATTAAATCAAAAAGATAAGGAAAAACACGATGGCATGCCCAAGATTTCCATGGGTATGGATGCACAAGCCAAGCTCTGTGTGCTTTTTTTCTGTGGAAGAGCTCACTCATGAGGCAACAATGTGAGGAAGAGTTTGCTTAAGATAATTGAGTTGAATATTGCTGGACACGTTGCCAGATGTTACAGCAGTGGCTTTATCATTAATGACACCAGATAGCTCTGAGGAAGCGGAATGTTTGCCAGACACATCCGTGAGTCTCTTCCTGCTTCCCGGAGACCCACGGCAGGAACCGGCAAAGGAACCGCCGCCACGCGGAGCTCCCGCAATTCCAGACTGGCTCCAGCTCCGGCCGGTGCGGCCCTGGGACCAAGGTGCAAAGCCCATGGACCTGCCCCTGGATGAGCCTCAGCAGTGCTGGAGGCTCCACCAAGATAAGATTGAGGGCTGCACCTGCTCTGCAGTCATGTGTTTGAGATTCACGTTTTCCAGCTGCTGATCCCACCTCCCACTGATCCGGGCTCACAGGGCTTGGAATGAGACAATCCTTAAGGTCCCTTCCAACCCAGACAATTCCATGATTCTACAATAAAAAGGTCCTTCTTGGAGAATAGTGCCATTTTCTGTCTACAATATGAGACATGTCAGAACCAAAAAAAATCCAAATATATCCGAAAGGAGAGGCAAATCCTCCTGCTTTGGCTCAATGCTGAGCACTGGCTGGGCCACCAAAATCCAGAGGAAAGTCTGAGATGAGTTTCCCCAAAGAGGGACAACGTACCTGGAGGGGCTCTCTTCCTCTAGGCAGTGAGTGTGGGGTTACAGTGCTGCAAGCAAAGGGTGTTGGGGTAAAAAGGAGAATATAGGAACTACTTACTACAGAGGAAAGGTCCATGTTTACCATCCTCCTGTCATCCAGGTCGACGGGCTGGAGCCCTGCCACGTTGAGCTGGACAGAGGAGGTTCTGTACACAAAGCTCAGCAGCCAGTCCCCTCTAGGAGCAGAGCAGAGGGGGAATAAACCCTGTTGTCCAACCATTGCAATGTACAATTAAAGAATCCTAGAACAGGGACACCTTCCACTAGCCCAGGTTGCTCCAAGCCCTGCCCAACCTGCCCTTGGATGCTTCGTGTGTTACTGCTCAGACCACGAGGAGAGAAGGGCTGGAAGCACAGTGAGGTCTGAACCAAGACCTACTGCAGCTCCATGGGATGCAGGAATCTCATCAAGGATCACCTGCCAGATTCAGGGCAGGTTCCTGAGACACAGGAGTCTGAATTTAATCCTGACTCATGGGTGTAGTTTCACCTGCTGCAGCAGCTTTAACCGTCTGACCTTTCTATTTCTTTCTCTATTTGCTTAGAGATTGCTCTACATTGACATATTTCTTGTTTTTAATATACTAATAGGTAGAAGTTCTCCAGCCTGTAGACAGCTGTAAAGGTGATGACAACTACAATTACTGATGCTGTGACATCAACTCTGACTGTGAAGCTCCTGGGAGTGCTCCTGATTTATAGGTACTGTGGAAATACATGGTTTCAGTGACAGAACTAGGAAGAGATTGTTCCTACTCTAAAGCACTGCCATAAGTCACTGTGACAGTTTCAGGGTAGACTGTGGCACGAGGAGAGAAGGCAAAGCATCCTTTGGAAACACATCACTCCCTGTGCTGAGCAACAGCATAAAATCTGGGCACCTCAGTGCCACTGCAGGGTGGATTTAAGCGGGATACGAGCGGGATTTGCACTGTGATGGCAGCAGGTGAAATGCTCCTGGCATGGTGCCCATGTCTGTTTGTCCACTCCCAAACTCTATGCTAGGAGTTGTAAGTCTACACAGAGCTCTGCAAAACCTTCCCAACACATCCACCCTGCTCTGCCCTGGGTTCTTCCAACAGCTGAGCGAGTCCAACTCATTTGGGTGAGGTTTCCCACTAGGAACTTGTAGCCCTGCTGTGAAATCAGAGGGGACAGCTCTGGCAGGTGATTTTCACTCGCCCTGCCCATATATCTCGGTGCTCTGCTCCAGCTGCCCCTCGTGCTTCCTGAATAACCCCCAAATCCAGCATCTGAAGGCAAAGCAGAGAACCTGCACAGTGGAATATTCCTGACAGTCTCCTCCCCTGCTTCTTCCTGTGTGTGAGCAACAAACTTTTCACTCAGCACCCCAAGACCTGCACTTGTCAAATTACCACACACAGCGCTACACACACACACACTATTTTATTCCATTTTTTGGTTGGTGTTATAGGAAATGAATACACTGAGCTTTCTGCAGTGCAATTGATTTTTGTAGGACACAGGGAGGAACAATAATTCCTGGGTAAACTCAGTTATATGTAACAATTTCTCTAATTTATGGCTTCTTGGAGGAACTCAGAGCACTCCCAGGGAGGCAGCAATTGCTTTTTCCTTATGCCACATGAAGGAATACTCTAAATGCTGTGCACATCCAGCATCCCTAAAATCTCCTGTGATCCAAATAGGACAAAAGCAGTAATTTTCAGCCTAAGTGACAGATAGGAATGATAATTTGTTGTTTTGATCTTGAATACTTTTAATCAATGTGTTTAATTCTTCTTTGTGAGTTAACACACTCTGTTAGAAGCACAGTAACACAACAGTTCCTCACCTCACAGGTATGGGTGCAGGCATCCATGTGGATGTGAGCATGGAAAACACCACCAGCCTTTTCACCTCTCCTTGACTCGAGGGCTCACAGCTTTATAAACTGTCCTGACTTGCAGGTACATGTTCTTTGCTAATCTTCTTGCCTGGTTCTTTCTCAATTATTTCCCCACAATCTTCGTCTTCCCTGCTCTGTCACTTTGTTTTAATTTCCCCTTATCTGGTTGTTCCTGTCACAATTATCTTCCAATACACAGTCATTAGGTTATTAGTCACTAGTCATTGAGCTGTCATTTGAATTTTTAATAGCTTTTCTGAGACTGCTTCATCTGTTTCAGGCCTCTGAACCTCCCTCTTCCCACCCAGCAGCTCCCACAACTCTGCACAGCAGTTGCCTGTGTGGTTTTAAAAGCCTAGTATTTGTTTTCAAGGTAATCCTTGTTTTCTTTCACATCCTAATGAAATTTGCTACAGCTATTCCAGCTATTCTTCCTCTCTAAATAAAACACCTTGTTGATGTGGACTATCTTGGCCAGAAACCTACTTTAGACATAAAAACCTTCAATTTGATTGAGTTCCTTCCCTTCCACTGTGATTTTCACATCTCATTCCCCATAAGCAGCCCCAAGTGAATTGTACCTTAAAGCTTTTATAGATTTTAATTCCCACTCTTTAAGTCAGTGACCTTAACAGCTTTATTTATAGTCCTTTACGTAGAGCTGAGATTTAAGGGAGTTTTAGAATACATCAGGTGATGCACATAAACACACTGACTCAGCTTTAGGCTGCCAGTGATAAAACACTGTCCCTGTAGGAACAGGACCTACAGATGGAGCACCTCAGCCTTCCAATGTCACAAACAGCCTTCAAGTGCCTCCTGAAGCCTCTTACCTCCAATGATCTCTGGGAGAGAGCTCCAGAGGGACGAGGCTCTGCAGCTCCTGAATCAACCTCCTCACCAGCTCAACAACTATTCACTTACAAAGTGTTTAAAAGGGATAAACACACAAAACATTTCAAGGATAACCAAGTGGGCACTGAGCACACACAGACCTGCAGTAGCCATTTATGATCCTGCCCGACACCACCTTGGTGAGAGCTTTCCAGTGCTTGGCTTCTCCTTCCACTGGAGCTCCCAGCAAAACCACGTCCTCAATGGTCCCTTGAGAGTCTGTCAAGTGAAAGCAGAACAGCTCAGACTTAGAAGGTGGATCAGAAAATATTCTTACATGAAGGAAGGGTGTGTTCAGGTGTGAACTGCAGAAAAATCCTCATTTTTCTGTGGTTTCAATTTGAAAGAGAAACGATGGAGAGGACCATAAATATAACTTTGCATAAATGTTATGTGTCAGCAGTTCAGATGGACTCAGTAAATGTGAAAAATAGAGATTCTGAGGCAGTGAAAGGGCCTGGTCTCTGCCTAGAAAGATGCTGTTCAAGCAGCAAACATCTGGAAAAGTTTGGAAATCTACAGAAAGTTCTTTCTGCAGCCCCACTGACCTGGCTTTGCACAGAGCTTTGAAACAGGTGAGAGGGACTGACACCCCATAGAGTGATCATATTGTCCTACATGGAGGATGATAAACCCTTCCCACAACCAGCCCTGAGAGCTGAGCCCATGAAAAGCACGACATGTACATACATACAAGAGAAAATCCCAAATTCCTAATATTGCTTGGGAACTGGCAACAGCAGAGCCATTTGCTAATACAAGTGATGATCTATCAAGCTGTTTCGATTTCCTTGTGCTGTAACCGGAATGCCCAGGGCACAGTTTACTGGACAGCAATGTTGACTTTAGAGCACAGTAAATTTTCCTCACTTATCAGAGAGCAGCAATTCCAGGAGGAATAACAATGGAATGAGAAACTTGGGGCAGCTCTGCTACTTTCCTAAGCTCCTGGACAATACATCAGTGTCTTTCATAAATCTCTGTGAAGAGAGATGAAGCTCCTGGTGCCACAGCAGTTAAATGGAAGACTCATGGGCATAACATTCCAAATCCATACTCTGCACCTGTGGGAGAGCAGGCCCTGAAAGACCTGAGCTAGACCAAATGTTTGAGGCAGAGGCACTGCCTGGCTGGACTTCTAAAAGGAAAATCACTTGGTTTCCTTTCCCTGAGAGCAGTGAAGGGCTGGAGCTCCCTGCAGTGCCTTCATCCTTCTCCACAGTGTAAATCCTGGGGCCTGACAGCAAAACCCAAACGAGCTCTCCTGGAATTAGTTCTTATTGCAAAGCAAATTTTGCACCAGTGGAAAAGAGCAAAGAGCAATTCAATCTTGCTAGTGCCACCTGTGTGAGCAATAAAGTCCTGTTCCCATAATCATGGGCAATCCGAAGGAGACCCAGAGCCTTCCTAATGGGAAGCTCGTTCCAAGCAAGGTACTAAATTCCATGGCCACGGCGTGAACCAACTGAATAAACACACAGCTAATTCATCAGGACCCCGAATATTTGGGCAAGGTATTGGAAGCTTTTGTTTTTCCAGTCCTTTGTACAGCTTATTTCTTGCTCAGAACAAAAAGTGTTTACCTTAGGCTGAAAAATACTCATTTTATTTGAATGCTGACAGAGTGGGATAGAAACCTGGGAACAGATCACCGGCCTGCAGAGCTGCTGAGGCTCAAGATAAATTAAATGTATTTCACAGTTTCTAAACCTTTTAGATGATGAAGAACAGTAAAGTCTGCACAAGCAGGGGAAAAAAAATGAATTCATTAACCATTTAGCCTTACGCTAGTAAATAAGGAGCTTTATATAGGAAAATGTGCAATAAAGTAAAAAAGTATTGAAATGCACGGGAATCACGATGAAGGAATCAGAGCAATGATCCTCCCACGCAGTAACGTGTCTCTGATGGCTCATTTGCTCCATCTTCTGCTACAGTGTCATCTTCTGGAAACCCACGGAGCTCTGGCTCCCAAAGTCACCCGCGATGAAGTATCCCAAAGGTTATTCCACTGCTTTGCAGAGAAGCATTTGAAGGGAATTTGAATTCCTGCCATGGAGTTTCACTGGCTAATCCATCATTAGTTATTTGTCCTCAGAAACGCCACTGCCATCTGGATGCAAAGCCCTGCACGACAAGGCCACGTGTTCCTTCGGTGTGAGACATCCAAGTCCAAGCCCAAATCAGTCTCAGCTGTCCCAGGGCCCAGCTCCATTCCTGCTGTGGCCTCACTGGAATGGGCCTGGGAGGAAGGCCTTGGCAATCTGTGCTTAACATGCTGCTCCTCATCTCACAAACAGCTCAGCTTTCAGAATTCAATGAAGGAACTGAAAAATCAGTGTATGGTGGGAGTTGCTCTGATACATCACTAGGATGCTTCCATTTCTTCGGAGTGGCAGCCAGCCTTCCAACCCCTAATGATCTCCTCCCGTGGATTACTTAGTGACAGGTCCATGTTATTCCTGACTTAAATAAAAACCTGAAAATATCCCAGCCCCTGGCATTCTCAAGACACAAAAAGTCTGGATCTAGGGCCAGATTAGGGTTTGGGTGCTGGCTCTGGTGTAATCCATTAGGATCATTCTGGATTTGATTAGCTTTATTTTGAGAGCAGGATTGCTGTATTTGAGGACTTCCATCCTAAACCAGAAGTGAAGTTCTGGTGCACAGCTGTCAGTGCTGAACTTCTCCATCCTCACATGACTCTGGTCCCACTTTTTGGATTTTATTGGACATTTTCCTTTGTAAAGCTCCTTATTTATTGGCAATTCTCTGTGAGGAGAGATGGTTAATGAGTTAAATTGCTACATGGGGGGAAGGCAGGCACACACTCACTGCTGACTCAACTGCGAGATACAATTTCCATCAACTGATCACAACGATTTTATTCTTTTTTTCTCTAAATCAAAAATAGAATATATTAATAAACAGAACCACAATGGGTACTAATTGACAGATGGTTTTATACTTGACTTTGGGGAGAAATCACCATGAAAATAGCAGATGACAGTGGCATTTCAGTGACTTAAATGGAAGGGAGGACTCGGGGAATCAGATAAAGAGCTCCCAAGAAAGGCAAAGATCCTCTGCCAGGATCACAGTGGCACGTGGGCAGCTCCAGAGGATCCACATGCCAAGTTGTTCTTTCCAGACCAAACCGACCCACTGGAGCACCTTGAGTGAAGGCAGAGGACTTAATCCACTGAAGTGGGGGGAATGACAGCAGAGTTTGGCTCCAAAGGCACTTCAAAACCATTTTTTTAAATGTTTTTGTCCTATCCTAAAAGAGCCAAGCTCTGTTCCAGAAAAACCCTTCCTCTTGGAAGAACAACTCCTCTACCAGCAGTAAGGAAAACAAAGGAGAAAAAGGTGAATTTTACCTTTCTCTTGAGCCATTTCCTGCAGGCAGAAGTAAATGACTCTTGCACCCAGACTGAAGCCAATCAGTGTGACAGGTCTCTTGCCCTGAGAAAGAAGGAAAGGGGAAAATACCGTCAAATACTATTCTAGACCTGGAAAGAGAGACTGGCCTTGGGATCCTCTGATACACAGAGGACCTGCCTCTGCATCAGCTTTGAAACACCTGAGCAATTTGGTTGGTTTCAAAGGGATTGTGTCCCCTGAAACTTATGCCCAGTTAAATGTGGAGGATTCTGCATATCTGAGCATTTTGTATGTTTTGATCTCCAGAAAACCAATTGAAAGAATCCAATAATTAGAACTTACAAGAAAGCAGACCTTTCAAGCAGAACCAAACCAGATGCTGTCATTGGTTTGAAATTTCCAAATGAAAACCTAATTCAAGGAGCAAAATATTCCTAAAAATGTTTCAATAAACAGAAGAAGCAGCTGTAGCACAAAAAATACTGACCGTTTCCAGAGTTCAGGCTGAGTGACAGCAGCACTGTGTGATGGTTATAAAAAATGATGTGGGTTTTCAGCCTTAAGCTTTTATTTTGAATAGCCTAATAAGATTTTCTGTAAGATCAAAGGGAGCCTAATCCCAACATCAATGAGAAATGGTCTTTGGAACATCCAGGGAGCAGGTGTGTGATGGACACCCTACACATCACACTAACTAGTTTTAGACTCTCCAGCTTGCTGGAATGTGTGTTTTCACAGCAGCAAATGCTTAACAGGCAGTAACAGATGCCCTCGAGCAAAACAAAGGGCTTGTATGAAATAAAGTTTATTGGCTTTGCTGGGATGGGATTTTTATGAGGAATCAAGTTTGTTTCTACTCTGCTGTGGCACACTGTTGTGACACACAGCTCTGGGGCCACGGCTCCCCTTGGGCTCCTCATCCATATGGACCAGCGTAAGGTGAACACGTGGCCAGCAAAACCCAGTGCTAGCCCAGAAAGTGGTGGCAGGTTTTTGGGGAGCAGAAATGTCTTTTTTCAAGCCTCTTCAGGGAGACTTTGTATCTTCTGTCGCTCTCTTCAGGTACCAGCCCATTCCATGTCTCTGTAGGCAAAGCTCACGGGCCATTGGCTGCCACACACTTTTCTCTCAGGTTGTTTTGCTGGAGCCTCTTAATGAACAATGAGTATTTTTAACAGTCTGTATTCTCCTTTCCTTTTCCTTACTTCCTCCTCTCCAGTTTCCACTGGAGGAGTGGGCCTGGCAGTGTGACACAGCCAAGCCACTGGTCACTCACAGCCTGGATCTCTCCTTCCTCATCTACAAAAGCTTTAGCTTAAGTGGAACAAATCTCAGCAGGATTTCTCTGATCCACTTGGGACTTCCTCTTTTTCCCCCAGTGAACCAGATACCTGCTGGTCACCTTCCTGCATCACTCTTTAAGCTTTTATTTTACCAATTTTTGACTCCCTGGAATGATACCACTTGACAGCTGTGGTACAGCGTGACTGTGAAACTTCACCTCCACGGGCCAATCCGTCTCCAGGTGTTACTCCTGGATAATTTCTGGCCAGTTACCTGCTGTCGACTGAGTAGGATGTGTGCCAGGTGTTTGCCTACTTCAGCAGAGCGGTGCAGACACACTCCCCAGGGGTTGTCAATGACACTGGCCACAGTCAGGAGCGACGTCGGCCACGTCAAGGCCGTCACAATCCCTGCAACACACAGGGGTTTCTTAGAAAACACCAAGAGCAAGACAGATCACTGAAGTTAAAATCTAAGCCTAAGAGCTTTTTTCGTTTCCAGTTCTTCTTTCTCAAGAGCTGAGCTGAGAAGTGCTTTGCTGGACTAAAGATAAGGAAGGATGTGATGTTCTGATGCAGGGGCAAACAGATGCAACCTGTGTGTTGGGGAGGTTTAGGCACAGCAGCAAAATGGTGTCATAACATAGCCAAGTGAACAGTCACCCGTGAGGGAAGGTGTTTCCAGCTGTAATTTCAGCAGAGTAAGTCACTGGCGAGGTGGCTCAGCAACCCAGGAAAGCCCAGCCAAATTAGAGGCGTGGCAGAGCAGGTTCTCAGGTCATTCCTGCAGGGCCTCCTCCAAAATATTGCTTCTTTAGGAAAGCTCTTTTAACAGGAAAACTGTCCAAAAGCCACTCTATAAATACAAATTAGGTTCTTACCTGACAGGACAGTGAATTTTAGGGCTTCTTGAGCCATCATGTTCACAAAACCATTCACCAGGGAATCCAGGGCATGGCCAAGCTCCATCAAGTACTTGGATTCCCAGGCCAGGCAGTACTGCTCCCTCGACTGCAGCATGCTGCTCCATGGTGCTGTGAAGCTCCCTGGGAAGGGTTGCAAAGATGGAATTCATGTTCAGAGAGAACACAACAACAGCTGACTCCTGGCAAGAGGAGCCCAGCAGAGGATCAGAACAGAACCTGCAGGACACTGGAATATCCTTGCAATGCCATTAATGGTAGACCAACACTAAAGGGCAGAGCGGAATTGTCATCTTAATTAACTAAAACCCTTCCCACACTGTTCCTTCCCCAGATGATGCAGGGCAGGTTGAGGCAGCTGCTGACCAAAGTGGCACCAGAGCCCCACAATGGACTGTAAGATTTGGGAACCAGATACTGGCAGCTCCAAAATCACAAGGTGGCAAATTCCATAAAATTCTTGTCCCCAGCCCCTCTCTTTGAAGGAGCTTGTTCATAAACAGACACTGCTGTAAGAAAGAAGAAGGATGACAGCTTAGTTTTGTTCTTTAAAACATTCTAGCAGATTGCTAGTTATGGAAGAAGAATCTGTGTCATCTGTAACTCCCTTTTAAGGGCAAACAGACACAGAAAGGTTCCTGGAGGGACACACTTGCCTCTCTAACAGTGCCTGGGAGCCCTCCAGCCCTGAGGATTTGGTCCCCTGGCAAGCAGACAATGAGAGAAGCCAAAGTACAGCACTGCAAAGTCGAAAAATCCTCCCTGTGACAGCAAAGCTGCACCCTGACAAGTGACAGGGCAGAGACACCCTGCTGCATTAATGATATCCAGTTTAATTACGATGCTTCTCAATAAATTGGCAGCTGTTCAGTCAGGTTGCTGAACACATTGGCAAGCAGGTGACATATTTTTTATGACAAGCTATCCTGGAAAATAAACCACTACAGACCTTTCAAGGTCACTGCCTGGAAGTCACCTTTGAGTGCTGTGCTTAACAGGATTTACTTGGCAGAACTTTCTTGCCAATAAACCTTGTTAGCTGCCTGAAACAGAGAGCAAAAATCCCACTATTTTCTGTTAATTGCTGGAGGATAAACGTAAGGCCTCTGAGACACGGGGTACTAATGTTGGAAATCATCTCCCAAACAGACCTTTCCTAGCAGACCATGCAGCAGTTATTAACAGGAACAGTCCTATCACTGCCAATTCCCTGCCCTCTCTCTTTCCTCTGTTTCCCTGGAATTGCAGATTGGGTTACAAAGTCCTGTGGTGAGAATTGATGTGGTTTAGTTCCCAGGCCGTGGAAGTGTGGGGTAGGCATGGTGCCCTGTGGGCACAAACACAGCCTGGAGTGGTCCCATCTTTCCAGGCTCCTCCCGGTTTCCTCCCCATGGTCTTACCATATTTGCCAGCACACAGCCAGCCAGTAATTGCTATGGTGATGTGAAGCTGCTTCCCTTCAGTAAGTGGGAGGAATTCAAACTCTTCTATGGCTCCCACACGTTTCTTCATCTTGTATCCTACACACAGCCAGGCAGAAAAACACACGGCTCAGAAATGGCACAGCAAGG
Organism: Acropternis orthonyx; assembly: GCA_035583155.1. Lineage (NCBI taxonomy): Eukaryota > Metazoa > Chordata > Aves > Passeriformes > Rhinocryptidae > Acropternis > Acropternis orthonyx. The sequence goes on along the minus strand of JAWWEU010000055.1, from coordinate 939,294 downwards.
ACACACTCTGCTAACAGCAAAAGTTCCTTATGAAATTAATTGGGTAATCTAGATAGGGATTTTTTCCTTTCCAAAGTCCCCAACCGGTCCATGCATTACTTAGAGCTTAGTAAGGAGCCAACATGATCCTTCTGAGCTTGTGTGATCAGAGAGAATCCAGCAGAAAGGGTTTTTTATTCTGTAACAGCTGCTGCTCCCCATGGTAGCATCTTTCTAACCCAAAGCAACAAGTTTTCATTTCCTTCATTAACCACACACCAAATATTCTTTCCCTATGTGGTCACACAGTACCTTAATCAACACTGAAAGAAATATTCCCCAGGTGCCACCTCCAATCACTTCCCTTGCTCTGCAGAGCTCAGCGAAGTCATTAATTGTGCATTTGCAGACATGATCCTGTGCCTCAGTGGCTGAGAACTGTGTGGTCACTCTCTTACCAGTAAGACCGGCTCCTGCTGCTCCAAAAAGGGATGCCATGACAGCAATCCCAGCAGTGGATGCCAAGGCAGCTGCTCCCGCGCTCCCGATGACCGTGGCAGCTCCCGCAGCAACCAGAGGGGCAGCCAGACCCCCTGTCAAACCTGAGGATGCAACAAGGGATGTCACCAAACTAATGACCCCTCACAACACCCGGGGCAGGCAGTTCCCTCTGCTGGGTGGGTGCTGCTCATGCTACTTGGAAGAGCACAGACAACGGGCTTTATGCATCCCCAATAAAGGGGCTTTCTGAGACCCTCCCCAGGCCCTGAATCTCTGCCCAAATTCTGTGACCGACTTCAGCAGAAATGACTTCAAAGTCAAAGGAGGATTGTGTGGTAGACTGGGGTGAGCTGTGCCCTATTTTCTCAGGAACATTGATCCAATCTCACTTCTTTTGGTTGGAGAGTTGAAGATCTGATCCTCTTATAACAGGAGAGCAAAAGAGGAGAAAACACTTTTAAGGGTGACAACCTCAATTTAACATTTCGCCTGGCCAGTGAAGCTACACTGGAATAATTTTTCCAGCTAATTCAGTTTTATTTTCAGGTGGCTGAAAATGCTTTTCTTGGATTCAGACCCGCCCTGTCCCTAGTGCTGTGTCCCCAAAACACCAAGGGCAGCCTCACCTATCACTGTTCCACCCCCAACAGACGCCAGACCAATCAGCAGGTACCTCTTCAGCTTTTTCCTTCTCTCCTTCTTTTTTCTGGAGACTTCTGCAGATCTGTGGGAGGGGCATTAGAAGCACAAAAACTGATGGAAAAGCCTGATGGATAATTGTGCATCAGAATCTGCTTTTATTCTCCTCGGTGTAATTTCCCTCCCGGGAACAGTCAAAAGGAACATGCAGGTGTGGACTGTGACACCACACTGAGATTTATGGGCATGGATTTAGAGATTTAAACTGAATGGATTAAATGGGCCACAGATTTAAATTGAAATGATTTAATTGCTGACAAAAGCCAACAGATGTTACTTACTTGGAAAACCCTTCCTAATAGGACTGAAGCTTGTAAAAAAAAAAAAAAAAGAAACAAAAAGTCAAAAGCATTTCATTAACTATATGCTGCCTACGTGTCCTAAAAAAACACAGGAAAGCTAAGGAGAAAGAGGGAAAAGTGTACGAAACAAAAGGGAATAGGGGTAATTTGTGCTAACAAACAGAGATGCAATTAAACTATTTTCCAACAACAGTGTTTATATTGAGCTGTTTTCTAATTGCACCTCACAATATAATAATACTAGGAATAAACCACAGTCATTAATTAGTTCATTTGTCTGTGTGCACTTAAGCTACACTTTAACAAGCTTATCAGAAGGAGGTAAATAAACCTAAAAAGAACAAATACCACTTATTAGCGACTACTTTTGACTGCTCTCCACTGCCTTGGGTTTCTTTAAGAAATGCTTCAACTCAGAGGAAAGTGGGGGAAACAGGTTCCTTCTGGTGGTAAATCTGAGTCTTGAAATGCAAGAATTTATCTTTCTTCCAAATTCAGATATTTTCCCTGCTAATCCTAGTCTAATTGTGGATTTTCATTATCCATATAATTGCCTAATCCTTCCTGGAGCCCCCCCAAGCACACTGCAATTTTGATAAAGACAATTTTACACAAGTCCCAGACAATATGTGGCTTTGTGAAGCGCAGCAGGAGGGGAATGGAGCTCAGTGGGTGAAATCCCTGAGTCACTGGAGTCACTGGCAGAACTCCCACGGACTTGCACGGCACAGAGACTTTGTCTCCACAGAGACCCTCCAAAAAGCCATGCTGTGGTACCTTCCACAGCTGCAAACGCAGAGTCTGCAGAGAACAACCTCTCCAGCTGTTTCTGCATGACCACGGTGGACAAAACAGTGTTTGGCCTTCAGGGAATCCCAGAATCCCTGATGCTGGAAAAGCCCTCCCAGCCCACGGAGCCCACCCTGTCCCCCAGCCCAGAGCTCTGAGTGCCACGGCCAGTCATTCCTTGCACACCTCCAGGGGTGGGGACTCCAAACCTCCCTGGGCAGCCCCTTCCAATGCCTGACCACCCTTTCCAGTAAGAAATTCCTCCTGATGTCCAACCTGCCCCTCCCCTGGCACAGCCTGAGGCTGTTTTCTCTCATCCTTTGTGCCTCACTCACCCATCTGAATGCCTGGCTTTGGATAAAATTGCTCCTGGAGTTCTTCACACAAGTGCTGCAGTCGGACTGTTCATTCCCAAGCTGGCAGTACCCAGCAATGCCTGTTCTACACAAGGTTCATCAGCTTTAACAGACACTCTGCTGTGTCTCAGGCTGAAAATAATGATCAGGAGAGAGCTGGAATATGTCTAACCTGGATTCAGCTATAATAATGAGCAGTTTGAGCTATGTGGGGAGAAAGACAGCAGCAGCTAAATCCTGCCTGATGATGCAGTAAATAAAACTACTGTCAGGAGAAGTTTTACCTGTCACTGCTTCCCTTCTGGAGCTGCCAGAAACGCATCCACCAGCTGCTTCCTAATGGCTTCTCCATTACCCTTATCACTGGATTACCAGACTGCTTTTATCCACTGTGGTAATTAACTGCTGCTTCTGGTACTTCTCTCCCCTCAGTGAGCTCAGATGTGCAGCTTCTGGCCTGAGCCACAAATTATGTTCAGAGATTGTTTCATGGACACTTTGCAATGAGAAGTGGCAGCAGAACACATTAACAAGCAACTGATGTGATGTTTTCCAGTTTCTTACAGAACTGTGTACTAAAGAAAGGTTCACGCTTGCAGGTCAGGACATGTTTGGTGCAGGTAACGTGGACTGAAGTGGTTGGAGCATTGTTCTGGATTGTACATTTAATCCTGCAGGTTCTGGGCCTCAATCCAACACGTCCCCAGCAGCGAAGGCAGAAGCAAACCGTCCTATTAACAAACACCAGTAAAAACACCTATGCAGGAGCTGCCAACCCCCTCTTTGGTTGTTTCTGTTCCAGTGGATGGTCAAAACTGGAAGCATCCCAAGCACATGTCGGTATTCCCAGCCCCAAAATCCGTGAAGTCAGGGTGGTGACAGGTTTATTTTCTGTTTGCTTTCCCCATTGACTCCTGACTTTAAACCAAAGGGTCATGGATTTCCCACAGCTCTCAGCCCTGTTCTAGCACTGCAGTAATAAATATGTTCACACTGCAGCCTTGGACTCCTCTCAGTACAAAGATTTGTCCTTTTCCTCTCATCTAATAGATATTTACTTCCATGGCTGCGATTTGGGCAAAGAACAAGACAGAAATGCATTACTTTCTCCACAGCAGACACACAGGAACCCCACTGGGCTGGTGCCAGCGTTTGAAAGCCACACTATTCATATGCAACATGATTCTCTCCCTGTTATCAGACACAACCTAAAGGCTCAGGACCGAGTTTGTTTCCAACAGGCCACAGCAGAACAGCCCCCATTAATATACCAACCCTTGCTCCTGCATGTGTAGCAGTCCATGATCTTTGAGATTATCTTGACTTTCGCTTTTTACAGTGTGCTATAAAGTTAAGCTTTATTTAAATACAGCTATAAATAAAAGATAGCCATCACATGGTGGACCCCACGGTAAGATCTGAGGTGGACCATGTCACGAGGGTGTCAATTAAAGCCTTTATTAGCACTCAGGTTAATCTCATAACCCATTTGCTGAGTTGACAGAGAAGAGTATTTTCCTGAAAAGTCCACTACGGACACATTTACTGCCTCAGAGATTGTTAAATTGTCACACAATTCCTGCCTGATATGCAGAATATAAAAATACTACATTTCTTACAGGTCTCAACTTTTCAGCTGTTTTACATCTAAGAAGTGGTGATTAAGAGAATTAATCTTATATTAATAACAAAGAATTAGGATTTAGGTCCAGAAATATCTGAATATACAGAGTGTTGTCCTCACAAATCTCCCTTCCATAGGAGTTATCCAGCTGTCTCTTAAACAGGCAGAGATGGACAGATCCATAGGAAATGTGCAGCTGAGGATCTAATCCTGGTATTTATAGGAATGTTATTCTGCAAAGGGCAGTTCTCTCTGAAGGATATCGATCCAGGAGATAAAAGATCTGTGATGGATTTAAGTGAAATCTACAGTCTCAGAGAGGCAACTGGAACAAGGAAAGAAGGCAGTTCAGTGTGATGGAGCTTTTAGCACCTTGCAAGGCTGGGTCTCAGCTCTGGTTTTCAGAATGCTGAGCTTTCCTGCTTCTCAGTGCTGTGAGGGTTCTGCAACCCTAATCAAGCCATAAATGATTACAGTAAGAGCCATGGAAGGAATAATCGGAGACTGGACTTAGGCACAAGTAATTACTGTTAAGCTTTCAAGCACTGGCAGCATTTTTTGATCTCACAGTCAACACAAATGTTCTTACTCTGACTCTTCCTCTTTTTGTTCCTTCAGGCTCTCAAGCAGAGATTCCTCCAGGACTTCCAGCTCCTCCAAGGGGATTCTCAGCAGCAGGCTGATATGGCAGATCAGCACCCTGGCTCGAGCATCATAGTACCCTTGAAGAGAGGGAAGCCCAGGACACCAGTCAGTGTGATCACACCAGATTAAACAGAGAGCAGAGCTCAAGGGCTCAAGGAACATGTCACACACAAGCCTGGCTCCTTCCCCCAAGGCCTTTTCATTTTCCATGTGTTGGAACATGAGATGAGAGTGATAAATGAAAAATCCTTCTTCCCTGAGAATAGAGCCACCACAGCAGGTAATGCCTCTATGGCAGGAGAAGGATCTCAAATCCTTTGGTCTCCACCCTTTGTGACAAAGGCTTTTGGCATCTTCTCAGCAGAGAAATGCTGCAGCACAACCAGTGCTAACTGGAATTAGCAAACATACCCATATGGGAACTGGACACAGCACATCCCCACTGCACCAATGCAACACAGGTGGCATTTGGTAAAGATGCCCCTCCACGTAAAAGCTTTAAATTCAATTCATCTTGTTGGCAACTTGCTCTGGAGTGTAAAACTACACACCAGCTCCCCCAGCAGCACCACTGACAACTGTTTGCCCTTATATTCCCTTGCTGGAGATGCAGGAGTGGGCAGTGCATTCAGACAACACCAGAGAGCAGAACTGATTACTCCTGGCCTTGTAAGCAGGTGTTCTTGAAGAAAAGACATTTTAAATGTAATAGATTTTAAATTATTTGTGCCAACTCTTGATGTTCTTCTCTCAGCAGCACCTGCTGCTTCCTGATGTTTGGCTTTTATAAAGGGTTCTTGATGCAGTCTGGGGTGAAAAACACGACTGCTTGTCTCAGGGCGGGTGAAGATCCCAGCAAGACCCAACTACAAAGGATGTTCTTGATCCCCGCTGCACCTAGAGCCAATATTGGCAATGGGCAATCTATTAAGTTTGTTTATTTATTACCATCATTACCAAGATACCAAACTCATTAAGTAGCCTTAATGAGCAGCATTAATGACACCACTCGTCAGATTTGTGCGTAGTTGAGAAATAAGGACTGGATTTATCTTCATTCCTTTGTGATATTTGCCACATTCTGGAAGTCCCAGCAGGTGTTTTAACAAGTCCCCTTCTTGTTTGCTGGCTGCTAAAACACTGCCGAGCTCCTTCCTTAGCCAGCCTGGCCCTAAGTCAGCGAAGCTTGGAAATATACTTCTTTTAAATTCCAGCTTAGCAAAATAAGCAGTTTTGCAATAACTGACTTGCCAATTTTCCATTAAAAATAAAGCAAGAACAAAACCTGTTTTGTTCTGTTCCACTGCTCTGCAGTGCAACAGGCTGATCAGTTCTTTCTTGTGAGAACATGTTTAAACACAGAGATTTAACAAATGCAAGCAGTGACAGAAACCAGGCTTCTTTTAGAAATGAACTTTTTGTTCAGTAAGCAGCCTTTATTTCATTATCAGACTAATCCATGTTAGGGATTGCAAACCAGAGAACTGTTTTATGTGTAATGTAACATAGGAGTAAAATCCCACATATTTATAATAGTCTTCATGGGACACTCTGGAATTTATACCCTGAATATTTTTTCTTTTTTATTTTAGGCAACAAGCAGAAAATTTCTTAGGCTGAGATTTTCATAACAGCTTTACTGCCTTCCTAAAGGAAGAGGTCACCTGCTTCCCTGGAAACACTGGAGAAAAGCCACCCCACTCCACCAGCACTTACATCTGTTTGCATGCAAAGGTAAGGAGGCGAAGAGTGTTCAGTTTTCAAAGGATATTATTAACCATTTCTAATATAATAGTTGTTTTTCCTGAGGGGGATGCAGGGAAGGAGAGTGCTGCTTTTGCCAGAGAGGAAGCTGAGATGAAACAGGGTGGCACCATGAGCTTTTTGAGCTCAGATCAGATGTAAACTCATCTATTTTATTTTGACAAAGAACAAATGCGAAGTAAACTTACCATCTTGAAGAGAGAAGGATAGAAGGTCCTAAAAAGAAAAAAAAAAAAGGAAGAATATTCCAGTTAAAACTGATGATGATGGCCCAGAGGGATCAAAATGGAGGCATGGAAACCCATCAGACTGATTTAATTACTGCAGCATCTCAGTTCGTAAGAGCTACAATTCAGTGAGGCAGCACAGAGAAAATCAGTATAAAATTCTCCAAAGGGCTGGACAGAAATAGGTAATACTTGGTGTATGCTGAAACATCCCATACTTTTTGTTATTAATTATCCTGATCTTATCCAGACTTCCAAGTCTGCAGAAACAGGGCTCTAGTTCTCCCTCTCTAATACCCTATACACTCCTATATAATCACATTTTCAACATGAGTAAGAGCTTTGGATGTTCCTCTGATGGAACTCTAGGCAGTAAGGCTGAACTATCCCAAAGATCTTTTGGATTAAGTGCTCACACAGAAAACTCAAACTTTATGGCCATCTGTCAAGACTGAGGGGCTTGACTTCTGTGTTGGCTCTTCAGCATAAAAAACCCTGAGAAACAAATCAATTCAGGTTCCTATGGATAAACCCATGAAAAAGAGGGCAGTGTTTTTACTACTGTGTTCTCCCCTTTTATTGCCACTGGACAAATTTTAAGCCCCTTCTGTGACTACACTAAGCACTAGCTCAGTGTAGCTGCTTCCCTCTCCTACACACAGATACAGCACAGCTGAATTTTACAGGGAATCCTTCTGGGAACACAAAAAATTCAGCCAAAGATGTAGGAGGCTGCCAGAGAGTTTATGATTATTAGTCCCCTAAGCTCCGAAGCACAATTTGCATTGTAAAAATGTCTCTAATCTGAAAGTGCTGCACATGAGAAGTGTAGGACAGAGAGCAAACCATCCTTAACCAACTAGAGGGACAAACTGGACTGTTCCCCAGGATGGCTGGTGGGATTTGTAGGCAATAAACTCTCTCTGAGTGAGGCACAGGCAGCTGTGGATGTGACTCAGGTCCCAGTGTCATCCTCATACCAAATAACCTCAAATAAATGTGGCCTAAGCATGTACACACGTGCATTTCAAAACGTCAGGGATGCACCCAGGCAATCAGGTGATAAACTGGAACTCCTGTTTTTATGGCATCTGTGCCAAATGGCTTTCTCAAATTCTCCACTTTAGGCTTTGCACGTACTGCACAGGCAGGCAGCTGGAATCCAACCAGAATTGATTAGATTAGTTCACAAGTGGTTTGTTTTCCTCCCCTAAGCAGCAGTTGTTATAATTCAGTCTTATTTTGAGGTTGGTGTTTTGAATCTCCCTGCAAACTCCATGCACGAGACAACCACCCACACGGCTGAGAAGCCTCTCAAAAGAAGGGAAGCAACCTTTATTCAGTCTTTGCCAGCTTTTTCTGAGTTGCTGCAAGTTCAAAACCCATTTCCTCAACAACAGGGAGCACTGAATCCACATCACAGGGGATGTGAGTGGAAAACCACAGAAAATGGGCAGTCTAAGTATGCTCAGAGCAAAAAAAATATTCATAATAAGATTTTTCAATGTTTTATCACCTATCATCACTTCTTCACCTCTTTTATTGCACTGCCTTCCCATACCACACCCACAGCCTGTTATGACTACTGTCCTTTAAGGATTGTTACCAACATCTGCCTGTGTTAGTCATCTTCAATGAACACAAAGATAACAATCCATAATCCTCAGATGTTCACTGAATCAAGGGTGAGCTCATCTCTAATATCCTGACTTCGGGATCATTCCTTCAGCTCCTTTGATATGAAGGGCCTCCAAAAATGCAGCCTTAGTGCCAAGAGGGCCCTGCCACAGATCACATAGAGCAATTAAGGCAGGCACTTAATAAATAAACAGTAAATATTGCATCAGCAGCAGCTGAATACAAAGAAACCCAGGCACCATAAAGCAACAGATCAATAATTCATAAAGCTTTGTCCCATGCCTTGTTTATTTTCAGGTCAGAAGGGAAAAGCTGATCTCAGCGTTTCACTGGTGTTTCCCAAAGACACACCTCTGCTGCCTTGCTCTGCTAAAGTCTTTAAGTCTGTCTTTCCTTAGACAAAATCAATCCCTTTGGCCCTGTAGGTGACTGCGTAAGGTATTGATGTTGGGGCATTAGACTGATAGTTATTCCTCATCTTTGCTTTCAGCTGATCAGAGAACTGTTATCTGTGGTTTCTGTGTTCCACCTGAATCCAGGTGATATCCTCAGTTTTCACTCCGGCTGATCCAGAGCCACTTTTGTAAAAGCCCATGGAGCCCTTCTGCAACATAATCTGGGAGCAAGCACAGGCTAAATGTCACCCTAAAACTCGGCAGCAATGAAGGAAAACTTGCCTAAACCTATGGAATCCATCCTGAAGCAGAGGGAATGAGGGAAGCAACCTGGGAAACACCCCAAGGCAGAAAGGAGGACTGTGGGTGTATCGATTTTGAGCAAACAACATCAGAACAGCTGCTGTTACTTCAGAAGATCTGTCCTAAGTTACTAACTAAGCTCAGGATCTGTTGCTGTACTCATACTGGGCACTGGAGCATTTGGATGTCTGGAGCAGATCCTCTTGTCACTGAAAGCCTTGGGACAAATCAAACTCTTATTTTTTTAGTATTAGAAAGCAGGCATTACTTTATTCCAGGGTGCATAGGGGATAGGTCCACCTGCGTGCACCCAACTTTGAAAACTTTTTACTTATTTATACATTTTATAGCAAAGAAATTAATGTTCGTTGGTTCTCAATTACATAATTCTCCTCATTATTTAGTATTCTGTCTTCTATCGGTTATAGATTTCTCGGTTCTCATGCTAATTAGTTCACATTTCCAGTCTTTTTGTTATCTTTTCCCAGATAGGGAGTTTCCAGCACATGACAAATTGTCTTTGTTAGTCTCTTTTTCATCTTCTGGTTACTTGCCACATGTCCTTAGAGAGATATAAATTCTGGATTCCAGGTGTCCAGTTTTCAGCTCCCCCAGGCTTTGTTCACTGAAGCTTAGCAAAACTGAAAGTTTCCTCAACAGTTTTGGTGATTTTCCAACCACACTCTAACAACAGCAGGCTGTGAAAAAAAAGACTTAGCTACATGCTGGCTAAAGTGGGAAATTACACTGCGTATTATTAATTAAAACAGTTAATTAAAAAGCTAATTAAAGCCATTAATTAGAAAACTTTTAAAAAATCCCAGAAGGAAGCAGACTTCTACCATAGCATACATGTGGACTCCCTGATCAAACTCTTTGGCAAATATAAGGGCAAATTTGGCCTGCCAGAGACTGAGGTCTTGGAAGTCAACTGAGGGCAGTAGCTCAGCAGCACTTCCTCCTCTCAGACCCAACACATCTTCTCCAGAAGTCCAAGCTGTCATGGTGTACTTGAAAGCATGTGTGGGTGTATGTGTCCTTCAAAGAGAGTGTTTAAAGTATTGCTAGATCACTTTTGAAAATAATAAAGGCTTTACTTTAGAGAAATCCAATTACAGACATCACTTTATCTAAAAAAATGATATAATTTCCAAAACTCTGAGGCATTTCATGGACTGACTAGGAGACAGGAGAGGTGCTGAGGTAGTAGGAGCTGGTTGTGGTGAGCAAGAAAGTTCACTGCAATCATATCTTCCCTCACACAGCCCTGTTCTCACATCTGTGGCTCGTCAGGCCGTGGCTCAAGGTGTGCATGTGATATCCATTAATCAATCAATACCAGCACAGGACGCAGGGTGACACAGCGCAGGGTGCCAGGTGACAGTGCCCACGTCCTGTGTGGCACCAGCAGCAGCTCTGTGCCCTCCTCACCCTGCACAGCCCAGCGTGAGGGACTGGGAGAGACCTTCCCCAGCAAAAGCAAATGCTGCCAAAATGCTTCACCTCTTTTATCTTTACATCAGCTTTTACAGCAGAACATCATGAAGCAGTCCCAGTCTCACTCTCACAATAATTTCCTTCTGGTCAAAGCTTACTGTGGAAACTGTGTTAATGGGAGAATGGGGTTTGCATTACAGGTATGGTGAAGGGGCCTTTAAACAAGTGAGAATCAGGTTTATGGTGTTCAGTGTGCCACTAAAACCTGTGGAAAGCACATATGAATTAAAAGCACTGCAAAAATAGAGTCAAAGGGTAAAGTTTGTCAGTTCTCAGTTCTGTAGTGTGAAACCATCAAAGATACAAAACATTAATGAACTCTTAGTGACCTTGCCTCGTGTTCATCACTTCCATGAGTTCTTTATGGATAGAGAGACTTCCAGACCTCCTCCACAATCACTCAGAAACAGATGCCTATCAGAAACAGTGATTTTACTCACAAATAGCACTTCAGCTGCAGACAGACAGATATGACAAGTCCTTTTTACAAAGCCAGTAAGGGCAAGGGGAGCACATGGACTCACCTGGGTAATGACAACTGGATTTTCCTTCAAGATCGGATCCTTCAGCAAAATGTCAGTGAAGGTTTCTGTGCCCTCACCTCCCAGGCCACCAGCAAAGGCTGTCATGGCAGGGAGGACAGCATCGGGCAGGTCCAGCCATTTCACAAAGCCCTGGATGAATTCTGTCCTGAAGGAGCTGGAAAGGCAAAAGGAGCAGTTAAGGCTCCACAAATGGGTACTTTTGAAAGCTTTAGTGGTCCCTGGTTTCAAACATTGGTCTGTTACTGTTCACACAAAAATCAAAGCACCAGGAGTCAGCAGAAGGTGAGTTGCTAAACAAGCAAGGAAACACTCTGAACAGGGCCAGACCTTGCTTCTGTACACACTTTGATTTATGCAGTGTTAAAGGACATCATTTGTGCTGAAGAATAAAAGTCTTACAGGTGTAAGAGACAATCAGAAGACCCCACAGAGAGTCTGATACCAGCTCTGTCTGAGCTGCCACCCCAAATCCACCTCCCCTGCCCGCCCAGTGCTCCCACAAGCAGTACCTTTGCTCGTTTTCAGGGAACAGCCAGGCAAGGGATATCCCACAAAGTGCTGCGTAGGCGAATCTTCCTGGCTCTCCCAGCTGCTGGCCCAGGAGCACACACGGCTCCTTCTCCCCTGCCTGCTCAGCCTCCTTCTCCTGTTTGGAAATCCAACCTTTCCACTTCCCTGCAGCCATTTTCACCTGCAAGTTCAAAGAGGAAATATCTGTAGAATAAATTCAACAACCAAGAGTTGGAGACCAGGAAGCAAAGAGACAAATTGCCTTTGTTTTTTTACTGTCACACTTGCTGTTGGTGTTAAATCAACTCTGTCCAAGTCCAGATTGTATATTCTTCTCCCTTAACACACTGCTGTGATCAAAGAAGACAAGAGGACAGTTTGTGTACACCAATTCCCAAGTTTTCCACAAAATGAGCTGACAATATTTCACACATCAAAAGGAGAAGTCCCCTTCGAGATGCAAAGAGACTGGGCTCCATTCAGGCATATAATTCACACATTTACTGCAAAAATAACATGAAAATAAAAGCTCTGCACCTGGTGCAGGGATCAGTACAGCTGCCTGGGAAATAATTTGCCTCTCTCATCTCAGCCCAAATTGCTCCTCTGTTTGTTTTGCTGACGGCATTAGGAAAGTTGAGTCCAGCTGCAGCCCCTGAGAAGGACTTTAATGTGCCCCATGGACATTGCTGTGCTTTGCCTGCAACATTCTCTCCTCTATTCAAACTGCCACTGCTTTTTCCCTAAAAATAAGGTCCCTGCTCCACACAGACCTTGAACTGGGCCAAAATACTATTTTTTAAGGGTATAGATGTGGATGTTTCCAGCTGAAGGGCTTCCACTGCTCCCCTGATGGTACCAGCAATGAGATGAGTGACCTCAGGCAGAGGTGACAACATCTCATTTCACAATTCAGCCTGGGTAACAGCCTGCTCCAAAGATCACTTCCAACACCTGGAAGTTTTACTGCTTTCAGTTGGCTTCTAAGGGGCCCAAATCACCTATTTCATTATATACTTCATATTTAAACGTTTCCTTTCATCCACACTCTGGCCAAATAGAAATTAGGAGCCCACAACACTACAACCTACTCTCAGAGGATGCAGACACCATTTATGGATAGTTTTAGAGTTCCAAAAGAAAGAAATCCAACAGGAGCAGCTCTTGCTAAAGTGATTTTATTATCTGCGTGCCATCCCTCACGGTGCTCCAGGGAGGGTGTCTGTCCTGCACTCCCACTCAGAAATTTATGGAGGTGATCAGTATTTCTCGAGGCCTGCACAGTTTACCTGCTGGTGTGTAAGTGCAAGGAAAACTCCTCACTGAAGGCTGATGGTTATTGTAACTCACACCTCTCTCCCTGGGAGAGCTCAGCCCAACACACACTCCTGGTGCTGCCCCTGGCTCCAGCACACGGGGCTAAGGCATCTCTCTGTGTTTCCATGGAAACATCACATTCCAGCACAAAGTCCACAGGAATAAACTAACTGTTACTTCCGAATCAACCAGAGAAAGGAAGGGCCAGCTTATACTTCCCTGGGGAGAGCAGGGGCCTGGGATCAATCCCAGCCTGCCAGACCCACTCCAGTACCAACCACACCACACACCAGTATGGACACTCCCTGAACCCCAGCTGTAAACATGCCTCCAGTTTTCCAAGACTTTCTTATCCCCAAAATTGTTTTATTACCTCAGGAACCCCAAATACTCCTTCATTTGGACCCCCAAAATCCATTTCACATCTCTCACTATGCTCTGATCTTAAAACACCCATACTTTCAGACCAATTGTCCCAGGAATAATAGAACACTAAAATTCCCAAAATTTCACAATTACTTGGCATGTCTCCTCACCTCTGGACACGTTATGGGAGACAGCACTGAAAATAAAACACCCTTCCCTGAAGGATTTATTGATTTCCTAACTCAGGTTCACACCAGATGTGAAACAGCTAAAAACTGTTCAACCTAAGCAGTGCAACTGTTTCCCCTAATTTCCCAATAGCCTAAAACATGGAGCAATAATGGAGCAACACCACAGTGGCATCTGGTCTGCAACAAAAAAATCAGTGCTGAGCATCTAAAATACCCAGAGAAAGTTTCTGGAAGACTTTGCTCTGAGGATGCTCAGACCAGTGCCCTCAATGTGCTGCTCTGAGCACAGGTATCCATTTCCTCATAAATACCTGGGGGAAAATGGGCTTGGATTTTCAGATATCTAGTGTAAAAAAAAGGGCAACATGCAATTTACTGGAGAAAACTTGGGCCAAGTTTTGGCACTAATCCGAGATGAGCAAACTGAGATGTTTTATCCCAAAAGTTACTTACAGCTCATGGCACTGGAGTTCACACCCCTGCCTCCAACAATGGAATCCAGCAATCAATAGCATTGCCGTAATCTGAACTGTCACTTGAAAGAGAGGGGTTTTTTTATCACTTCCAGTGTTCACTTTTCACACAAAGCTCTTTGTCTTCTCGAGAAAAATATATGCATTTTACATAGCAGTTCATCCAGTCCTGTTTGGAAAGCAGAAAGATAATTCTCATGGGGATCTAAAGCTGTACAATACACGTGTTTCCTACTGCTGGAAGAAGAAATAGAGAGATGATGGCATCGTGTTCATCCTAAACTACGACAACAGTGACCAAAGCACTGACACGTTCATCTCCCCAACCCCCAAAAGTTAATGAGGCATCTCATTAACTTCAGAGAAGCAGCTGTGGGTAATTATTCAGGTGGGGATGGCCAAAAAGGCACATGGGGGCCAGCAGGCTTTTGGGCACTGGAGCTGACACACTGGAGCACCCCGGCTTTGCTTTTAATCCATAAAAATAGGAGGTACGAGCAGGGGATACAGCCAATTCAGCCTTGTCCTAACACGGTGCCGTGGGTGCGATATGGATGGCCGCAGAGAGCAGAGGCTGAGGGGATGGGTGGGGAGACACGAAAAGGCCAGAAAGCTTAAGCAGTTGCAAAACTGAGCGTGTTTAACTCGGTTAGTCCAGAGGTTCGCGCAGCGGCCCCGGGGAAGCGAAGTCCTCACAGCGGTGTGGGCAAAGCGGGGCACGGAGCAAAAAGCGTGAGGGAACCACCTCAGCTGGGGAAGCTGCGAGTGCAGGCACAGCAGTCTGAACACTCTGCCGACAGAAAGGAGAGCGCTTTTATACCGAAAGCAGCGCTTCGGGCCGCGGCCCGGGAGGGAAAAGGCAGGGCGGCCTGAGGGGAAGGTCCCGCCCGGTCACCCCCATAATAATCCATCTCCCACCGCCCCGACCTGCTGCCGGCACGGCCGAACGCCCTGCACCGAGCACCGCACATGGAGCACCGAGGGCCGGGCACCGAACACCGAGGGCCGGGAACAGAGGGCCGAACACGGAGAAGCCGCCGCCGCCCGCCCCTTCCTGCCCGGCCCGGGCTGGCCCGCCCTTCCCGCCGCTGCTGCGCCATGGGAGTAACCGAGTGTATGGGGAAGGGAGGGAACTGAGCTGGGATGGGGATGGAGAGGGTTTGTGAGGGGATGGAATAGGCTGTGAGGGAACTGAGGGGATGGAGGGGGGGATCCGTGAGGGGATGGAGGTGGGGGGTCCGTGAGGGGATGGCAGGGAGTGAGGGATGGATGGATGGATGGATGGAGGGAGGGAACTGAGGGAATGGCCAGAAATGAGGGAACGGCGGGCGCTGTGGAAAAGGTGGTAATTTAGGGTATGTCGAGGGCTGTGAAGGGATGGTGGAAATTGAAGGGATGTCAAGGGCTGTGGGGATGGAGGTGCTGAGGAAGAGGTGGTAACTTAGGGAATGAGAGGCTGGAGGGGCTGAGGGAATTGAAGGGATGTCGAGGGCTGAGGGCATGGTGCCTGGCCCCATTTCTCATTATTATTCTCTCTCTTTCAGGCTAGATACTATGAGGTTAAATAGTTGTATGTTACCTAGTTACTACCTGAAATTTGGAGCCAGCTAGGTAAGATAAGAAAGGCAAGGTAACTTGGAGCCCCTTGTCAAAAAGACCGCCCCGACTTAAACCTGAGTACAAGCAAATCCTTTACGTTTTAGAATAGGAATACAATTCTGTTGGCCTTTTCTCCATAAGCTTAATTGCTGCTTCAAAGCTTTACATTGTTATTGAGCCTTATTTCGTCAGAATCTGTTCAAAAGGTGTCAAGTCCTAGAGCCTCATGACCTGTGGGATGGCCTGGGTGTTAGTGGCTCTCAGAGGCTGAAAAACATTTCAGCTGAACAGCTGAAGAAAGGTTTAGAAGCTGCTGATCCCGTGACTCTGTGGATCCACAGGGATTTTTTCAGAGGGCCAGTCTCTCCCTGGAAATCACAGAGCATCTGTATGCTGCCTTGAGGGAAGCCCTTTCCAGTTGGGCTTTGTAGAAATTAGTGTAATAAAAACTGAACGCACCCTTTTGGAAGGGCAGAGTGAAATGTAACAAACAGGTTTAACTGATTGTGTTCATTCTCTCGTTTAATTTCTTCATGTGCTGCCAACACACACAGGATGGTGGGATCCTTTGTGAGTGATGCAGAGGACAAGGGACATTGCTGGAAAAATATTCATCATGTTTTTTGGCTGATGGTGGCAAACTGGATGTGATGTTTAAACCCTTCTGGAGGGGGTTGTTTGGCATCTTGCTTGGCCTCTTCCCCTCTCAGGCAAAATTTTCCATTTTAAAAATGATTTTATTTTTTAATTGAGATTATTTTACAGGTCTAGTCCAGTTTGTCATCTTTAGGATAGTCTGGACTGAAAGACTTGCTTACTGAAATTGTTTTCAGTACAGCTAAGTATCTGATTCAGTCTTTATATTTGAAATAATACAGTATTTGGGTTTAAAACTACCTGCCTTTTCCCAGTGGAAAAGCTTTCTTCTGGTTGGTTATTAGCAAATGTCATATGTACTCTGAAATAAGCCTGTTGCTGTCCCAATGGATGAGAAAAAAACCAAAGGATTTATTTCCCCTGAAGGTTTGTTAGGCAGAAAAGAGACCTGTGTTTTCCAAGACTTCAGGAGGACATGAGCTCCTACCCTCTTAGTCTAATCTGTTTTATCTGCTGTGAGACACTATGTATATTTATATACTGAGCAACTGCAGGACAAAAGTTTCCATTCTTATCAAACACAAATATTTACCTGATCCAAGGTCTGCTGAGATCCAGGGCACTCTTAAAAATGCAGCTTAACTAGAGAAATCTCCTATTTTTTTTCCCAGTTTTAGTTGGGTTTCAGGGCATTTTCTTAGCAACTAAATATTTTTTTTTTAAATAAAGCAACAAACCAACATGTTACTGCTCTGCTTTACTCACCAGCTCAGCTGTGCACACTCCCTAATATGCTTTCTCAGCTGCAACTCCTGTCAGTGAGAAAACTGGGAATTGTTTTGACATTTATTGGCAGTGAGGAATTGAAACACAGAAGCCAATGAGCAATTAATATTATTTAAATTTAATTGAGACAATCCATATAAAAACATCACATGTGGTAGGGCGCAGCAGTCGATGGATTTCTGTTCATCTCTGTGAGCATCTCCAAGGGCAACATGGTATTTCATGTAAAGGGGGCAAAAAGAGAGGTAGTGCAGGTAGCCAGATAATGGAACTATTTCCGTGCTAAATAACATGGGGAATTTGGAGGGTCATGAGTTTTTTTGCCCTTTGCAAGCCACAGATCAAGACTAGGACTGTTGGGTTTGCCTCTTCCTCGCCCAGTTTTGGGTGTAACTTCAAATGGCATCTACTGATACCCCCTTTTCCCAGTGCCTTTCCCATCCTTGCCATCAACTGCTGGGCAGTGATAGGGATTAAGGTGGTCATCTGGGTTAAAACTACACTTTTTCAGGCACCCAATCCCTGATTTAGCAGCCTTATTTCCCCACATTGTCCTGAGAAAAGGTATACGTGTGCTCAGAGAGCAGGAGAACACAACCACAAGGCTCTGTTCCAGGACATCACCTCCCCGCTGTTCCAGACAACACCCTGCAGGGCTAATCAGGAGAGGATGAACAAGAACAAAGTGGTAAAAGCAAACCAACAGAATTACTAGTCTGGGATAAAAATCCCGTGGAAAACACATAAATATCAAAATAGTTCACTTTAGTTTCCAGGAATGAGATTTAACAACACTGAGCCTTGGCATTGAGCCAGCCTAGCCGGCTGCTGAATTTATTCTGTGAATGATTGTTTTTAAATCCGTAACTCACTGGTGTGCCCAACCTGCAGCTCTGCAGGCAGGGCCAGTCCATTATCTCCAGGACAGGCTCATTAATTAATTGCTTCAAGCAATAGTAACAATGTGGATCTCCTTGTCACAGGTGGGTGAGTCCCTCTTGCACCTCCAGTAGAATTTAGGAGTGCAGCAAAGCACCAGAGACATGACCAAGCCCAGAGTAAGCAGGAGACAAATTACCCATTTGACCCTCCCCAAGTACATAAAGGGGAGGATGAGGATGGTGAGGATCACCCCGAGCAGCAGGAGCAGCACAAGCCTCTGCAGAGCCAGGTTGGTGTCTGCTGGAACATTCTCCTCTGTGTTTAAAATGTCTTGGCTGCTCGGAGTCCAGCTATTGGTGTCCAGCCCCTTGGCAGGGATGTGCCACTCTGGATGTGACTCGAGGTTTTCCAAGTGCTCCAGGATGTCTTCTTTATTTTGGAGTGTGCGGATGAGCCCTTCTGACACGAAAGTGGGTTTTCTGCACAGAGGGCAGATGATGATCCAGGTGTTCTCCTCTTTCCTGAGGATAAGCTTGAGGCAGACGGCACAGAAGGCGTGCTGACAGTCCAGGAGCTTTGGGACTCTGTAGATGTTGTACTTGTTGAAGCAGATCAGGCAGTCCATGTCCATGGATGTGTTTGAACACTGAGGGTTCGTTTGCAGTGTGCACATTCTGGGACAGTCTCTGTTCGTTAGCACAGCAAGAGGCTTTGAGTGTGGACAGTCTCTTTCCAAAATTG
Source organism: Acropternis orthonyx (assembly GCA_035583155.1). Classification (NCBI taxonomy): domain Eukaryota; kingdom Metazoa; phylum Chordata; class Aves; order Passeriformes; family Rhinocryptidae; genus Acropternis; species Acropternis orthonyx. Next base: position 920,568 of record JAWWEU010000055.1, on the reverse strand, counting down.
CTGGTTTGAAGGCAGCAGGACTGTCTTGCTCTGTGCCTGAAGGTCTCTCCACTTCTCTAATACACTCTTCAGGGAATCCCAGCCTCTTCCCGTGATCTGTGTTCTGCGTTAGGGATCCTGCCCTGCTCATTTCTGCAGCACCTCCTGATGTGGGTGCAGGACTGTCCTCAGCCTGCAGTACTTCTGGAGCTGGCCATCCCTCTTCCTTGTTTGGCTTGTCAGTGGATTTCTCCATGGAGATAAACCTCCTTGCAGCTTGTCTTCCCCTGGCTAAAGTATTTCCCGACTCTCTGGCTCCTTCTGTGTGTTGCTGTGTTCCTGCTCTATGCAGGATTGGTTAGTGACAGCCTTGTGAGAGTCCTGCTCTTACAATACGATGTTTATATGAGATGGGGACCCGAGTTAATGATTAACTTCCCAGCCAAGACAGTTTACAATGACCGATAACACCACTGGGCAATTCCTGCCCGGAAGCAGACTCTGTGGCATTAGTTGTGACAGCCAAACACTACTGTTATTAACAAAATAGGGCTTTATTTGTTGAAAGCATTTCCACTGGCCTCTAAACAGTGCTTTTCTGGACAGTGACAAATTTGGGGGAATTATCTACTACTGACATTGGTGTGCTGAATGCTGTGTTTTGATTAGACCTTAAGTATCACCAATTTTCAGTGTTCAGGGTAGGAAATTTCCTCTTGGTTTAGCAATACTACCCTGCAGCACCAAGAGAAGAATGAGATTGAGATTATTAATGTGAGTGCTGAATGTCCAGTTATTATCAAGACATCATAATGTCTTTTATCCTAGTTGGTTTCAGTCATCAGAGGGCTTCCAGTGCATGACTGAGGCCCACATAGGAGCTCAGAGAGTCCATGAGAGAGATCTGCAAATTAAAAGCATGGTTGGTGTCCTGGTGGGACCATCTTCTTTCTCATGGTGTTCACAGGACAACCTCATGCACTTGGGAATGCTTTTTCTGAGTGGTTTTGTGAATAGTCATCTTGTCTGATAATTTTGGTTGGTTTTATGAAAAGAAAAAGCCTGAACAAAATCCCTCAGTCTCTTTTATTGCTTGAGGGGTAAAATCCAGGTGTTTTCTCAGCGAGAATCCTGTGGAAGAAATGAAGGAAGGAAGGAAGGAAAGGATCAGTAATCCCAAAAACCTGGACTAGGTCAGTGTTAGCAGCAGAAGACAGGCAGTACCATTTCAGTAGCCTCAAGCGTACCTGAAGGTTCCCCCTCTCTGTGCAACCTTGTACCAGCCCCTCCCTCCCACAGAGGAGCAGCAGAAAGAAATGAAACAACTGTAGCTGAGGAGAGCAAGGAGTTCAGGAAGGCTCTAATCTCCTGAACTTGCTGGTGAGGGGACGAGGTGGGAAGAGCTTGTTCTTACTTGCTGAGAAACAGAAGCTTTGTCGTAAGCAAGCTTCGTCAAAGTGCCTGAGCACTCCTGCTGTGTTTCTGCTGATGTGGCCTGTAGTGGTGCTTGATGGACTTTTGGGTGACCCCAAATTTTAAGGGCCTGGAGATCTGTCAGCTGCAGAAGTGGGACTCAAAGTGCAGTGACATCTGCAAGTGGGCTGGTGAACTGCAAAGCTCGTGTTTAAAAATAGGAGAATTTTCTATGCATTCTGCATTTCGCACTGTTAAAAAGACCTGGGAAAGTGACCTGCCATTATTTCTATGCTTTAGAAGCTTCAGATTTGCTCAGTTCCTGTGTCCAAAGTGGAAATGTCTTAAAATTTCCTGATTATTAATTATTAGAACAATATGAAACCACCTTGTACATGTTGGAAGCTGGAACAGAGGCCAGAGGGACAACTATGCTCCTAACTTAAAAAGTTTCAAAACCAGGTATGATGGATCCATGTTCCATGTCTGTTTGCCCTGTGTCCCATCGGCGGCGGGGGTAACTTGTCTATGTCTTTTGTCTGATTCCTGCACTGGCAAAGTTTTCATCCAAGCCCTGATTCCGGCTCCGCTTTGTCCCTGCTGGCATGTGCCTTGTGCTTCTTTGAATTGCCCCCAGCCCTTTGAGGCTCCTCAGGCTCACTACTGCCTCATTAATCATTTGCAATCAGTTCAGGTACTCATCCTGCTTTCCCCCTTTCAGTGTGTTTGCATAGGAAATTGTGGGTTTATGAAATGCTTTGTAGGCAATTGTTTATGGCAGGAAATAAATGTAAAAGAACCGTTGTATCACTCCTGGGTAAAACCCTCATGTGCCTGTAGGTCAAACCTTCCAGAAAGTACCGGTGATACTCCTGTGAGCTTCTCCCTGTGCTGAGCTGTGGGTCAGGTTGTTGTGACTCTGGACGAAAGGGACGTAAATGTAATATACAACTTAAAAATCACTGTGATGTGAAGCCTCTAATTGTATCCCCAGGACAGTTTTCTTAGTGTTCATCACTAAGCTGTCTGGATGCCTTCTGAGCTTGGAATCAGACAGAAATTCATAGAATCCCGGAATGGTTTGGGTTGGAAGGGGCCTCAAAGCCCATCCAGTCCCACCCCCTGCCACGGGCAGGGACACCTCCCAACTAGCCCAGGTTGCTCCAACCCCTGTCCAGCCTGGCCTGGGACACTTCCAGGGATGGGGCAGCCCACAGCTTCTCTGGGAATTAACATCCCAGCCCCTTATCACCCTCACAGGGAAGAATTTTTTCCTGATATCCAAACTCGGCTCTCCCGGCCGGGCGCTGCTGCCTCAGCCGTGTTCTCCTGGTGCCACCTCGCGGGTAAATCCACCCTCTCGCCTCCCGTTGTGCCTCCCAGCTCTCTTCGGAGCGCGGATCTGGGGTCGGTGGGACGTGGACGTGCTCTGGGCAGCAGGGAGAGGCATTAGTGCAATTAGCGGTAGGAGCTAATTAACTGGAATCCTGGCAGCTTTTGGCGGCAAGCATTGGTGACTTGCCGTGCTGCTTCTCGCAGCCCCCCGGACCCTCCTTCCCCCGGCAGCTCCCGCTCGTTGATCCCAACCCTCAATTCCCCATCCTCATCCCGGAGCGATCCCCCGCCCCGGTGCGGGCGCTCACGTGACCGCCTACCGGCCGCGCGGTCACGTGACGTTCCCCCGGTAGCGCGGCCACGTGACGCGCTCCCGGTGCCCCCGGCGGGATGTCCCGCAAACAGGCGGCCAAGGCCCGGCCCGCCGGGGCCAGGAAGGGCCGCCGGGCCCGCAACCCCCGCTCCGGACCGGCCCCGGGCCCCGCACCGGCCGGCGGCGGCCTCGCCGGGCAGCTCCGCGCCCTCGGCCTCAAGCTGCGCGAGGTGCCGGGAGACGGGTGAGCGCCGCGACGGGTCTGCCCCCGGGGCCGCCGAGTCCCCCGGACACAGGGCTTGCAGCCGCCCGCGCCTCCCGGGTGGGGGGGAGCCCGAGTTTCATCTGCCCCCGGGGCCAAGGGCGTCCGCCTCTCTCGGTGGTGGGGAGCCCTTGCCCCTGGGGGTTGAGGCTTCGAGGGTCTGTGCCCCCCTGGGGGCTTCCCCCTCCAGCCTTAGGGGGGCCCAGTGCTCTGCAGGAGTGGGGACTTCCCCGCTGAGCCCCACAGGGGTCAGGGGCTCTGCTCTGCTCCCTCTTGCTGTAGGGCCCGAGGGCTCAGGGCTCTGCTGAGCAGCTGAGCAGAGCACAGGATGGTCCACAAAGTGTTGGGTGAAAGGGGGGGTCAGGTGTTTCTGCTGAGAAATGGCTCAGCAGGTCCTCGGTCTGTCCTTTGCATTATGTCACTTGTCCCAGTGTCAGTTTAAGACACGACTCAGCACTTACCACCTCTGGCTCACTCTGTTGGAGCTGATGTCATGATCACTTAAAATCTTTTACCAGCCATTCAAAGTAAAGTGAACAGGTGCTGCTTCACATTCATATCCTTGATAAACAAACTGGCCACAGCTCTTTCCCTTTCCCTTTCAAACCCCATTCCTTCTGCCCCAGGTGTTCATTTAACGCTGTATCTGTTGGCTGTGCCTCACACACCCCAACCTGTGGTTTCTCTCTTGGCAGCAACTGCTTGTTTCGGGCCCTGGGTGACCAGCTGGAGGGGCACTCCAGGAACCACCTGAGGCATCGGCAGGAAACCGTGGATTACATGGTGAAGCAGAGGGAGGACTTTGAGCCCTTTGTGGAGGATGATGTGCCCTTTGAGAAGCACGGTATGGGCTCCACAGGACACTCCTGGCAGGGGTTATCCTGTAGTGGGGCTGCATCTCTTTGGAGCACCTTCTTACTCACCAGTTCCTCATCCCAAAACCATGTTAGGGCTCCTGTCTTGGACTTTTACAAACTGACTTTACATTTCTGTCTGTTATGATGCTGTAGAAAGATGAGCTTGCATTAAATTTGTCTCAAAAATTTTTTAAAGGTAGGAGAAACTTAGGGAAGCAATGAGGGAGGAAAAAAAAAGGAGTAAAAATATTCAGTATTTTCAAAAGGTACTTAAGAAAAATTGTCTAGTTCTCCTTGAATGCTCATGGGTATTTGGCTACTTTGGTATTTGGTTGTTTTGATAAGTGGCTGATTTCTTTGGGTTTCATTCTCCTTGGCACTTGTTATTTCATACTATAAACCCAGGGGAGGATCCAAAGCAGAGGTGAACACAGCCTTTGTCCCACCGGCTTTGAGGATGTGCCAGGTACCATGCAGGTGATGCATGAGAGTGGTTTGGTCACTCAGTACGTGGCACTCCTCCTTCTGAGCTAACAGAGCCAATGGCCTTACTTACTCTTAAGGTGTACTGCCTTTTTTTAAGATTTCTGGGGTCGTTTAGGTGGTCATTTAAACTTCTGTTGCTGCCAGTTCTTGCCTCAGCACTTCACAGTTTCACAGGTGGGATTTGCCTTCCAGAATTTCTCGTGCTTGTGTTGAAATTTCACTACTTGTTACCCCTCCAGTGCTTTTGGAAGCATCAGAAAATAGTTTTCCAACTCTTCTGAATGTTTTTTTCCCTTTAGTTGCCAATCTGGCCAAGCCTGGTACCTTTGCTGGCAACGATGCTATTGTGGCCTTTGCAAGGAACAATCAAATCAATGTGGTTATTCATCAGCTCAACGCTCCACTGTGGCAGGTGAGAAACAAAACTTCTACATTTTGACTGATGAACACAACCAGTGTGGAAACTTCCTGATCTACTGAAAAAGAGCAGTAGCTGTAGTTAGCTGGGCATGGTGTAGAGCTGCAGCTTTTACTTACAGTTCCAGTGTATTCATAGAATCCCAGAATCCCAGACTGGTTTGGGTTGGAAGGGACATTAAAGCCCTTTCAGTTCCACCCCCTGCCATGGGCAGGGACACCTTCCACTAGCCCAGGTTGCTCCAACCTGGCCTGGGACACTTCCAGGGATGGGGAATTCCCGCAGCTTCTCTGGCCAACCTGTGCCAGGGCCTGCCCGCCCTCCCAGCCAGGAATTCCTTCCCAATATCCCATCTAACCATGCCCTCTGGCAGTGGGAAGCCATTCCCCCTTGTCCTGTCACTTCAGGTCCTTGTTCAAAGTCTCCTCATCTTTTTTGTTGTCTCCTTCAAGTCCTGAAAGGCCACAATTAGGTCACCCTGGAGCGTTCTCTTCTTTCAGCCTTTCCTCATGCAAAAGGTGCTCCACCCCTCTGGTCATCCTGGTACCTCCTCTGGACTTGCTCCAGAGTGCAAAGAGGCTTCTCTAATGAGAGTTAAATTGGCTAATTTTCAGAATAATCTTTCATGAGCTTTGGGATTTGTTAGATACCTATCCAAGCACTGGCAGAGGAAAGTAGATCTTACTGATTTCCAACATATTGAATAATTTCATAGGATAAAAAGCAGGATGTAATAGAACCAAGCGTTGAGTTGGAACCTAAGGGTGAGCCTGAGTGAAACAGGTGAATGGAGAATTACTTGTTGGGAAACCTGAAGTTACTAGTGCAGCACAAGCCACAGACAGGGTTGAGAGGTGACTCAGTGCATGGTCTGGGGGTCGAGATAAGGCACTTCAGAGACGTAAGAGGGTTGGGAAACTCTGGAGCCCTAAAGCAAAGCAGTTCTGGTCCTTTGCTTACTGACGTCTGCGCCGGGACAGCTGTCAGGTCTGGGAGCTGCGCTGACAGGTCAGGCCAAGGAGGTCTCCAAGTGCAGAGGGATTTTCTGCATTCCTGGCAGGAGCTGGAGTGCTGGGTAGCTCTTAGCTAACAGTTTGATGGTCAGGGTAGGAATTGTTCTTGCGTCAGATAATACAGATAATATCAGAGCAGGAATTTTCTGTGCAAACTGCTGCACTGGGTGCTGACAAAGCAAAGGGTCATTAAATTGTTAACAGTGTCCCTGAATGGAGTTAATACATTTTCATGGATTTGCTTCCTTTTAAAACCAAAACACAGCCACTTGGAATGATGTTAAAAAAGCATCTTGTCCCAGCTGCAGATCAAAACTTACTCTGGGTGACTGTTTCCACTGTGGTCATCACTTGAATGTACTCTCTTTCCTCATATTTGAGGGGGAAATGACATTGTACATTCCCTGGGAGCTGTTGCTGAAGTTGGATCTGGGAGGATGATCATAAAAGGCATAGCTCCTGTGGAAAGTTTGGGAAATAGTTCTGAGCTTTCCACAGAAATATTTTCATCCCACGTTTTGTTTGTTATGATGTAAGTGACCAGCATTAAGTATCTGGCTTTCAAACCTCCTCCCTGAGGCAGAAGCTCTGTTGTTGCTGGAGGCACAGCTGGATTTTTAGGTCAGCTCTTCCTGTTTAAAATGCTTTGGTAGCTACGTCCTCACTTCCTTCACGGGAAAGTTGATCCTTGGACAAATCTGCTGCTGAGGTTGGCTCCAAAGCCTCATTTGCAGTTTATTTTTCCTGTGTAGATCCGGGGCACAGACAAGAGCAACGTGAGGGAGCTGCACATTGCCTATCGCTACGGGGAGCACTACGACAGCGTGAGGAGGATCAGCGACGACTCCGAGGCCCCGGCGTACCTGCAGATGGAGGTTGGTTGTGGCACAGTGACCTGAGCCAGCTCTGGGTGAAAAATAAAGCTCATGAGTGTTGCCAGTTGATTTCCCGCCTCGTGTGCCTTGGGATTGAGGGGAGAAGTGTCCCTGTGTCGTGCTGGGATAGCAAAGCCTTGAGGTCGTTGCAGAGAAAGGCTGTGAAGGATTCCAACTTCTGGGCTGGAAATCAGTCCCAAACCTGATGCTGGGGTGTGGGCTGTCTGGAAGCAAACTCATCTAAATTACATAATCATACACCTCAGATGGAAAAACAAAGGGAAGGGAGGAAAGAGCTGGAAATGCAACAGCTGGATGCATTTGTGCTCCTCATATCTCACTTTTTGATCTTAACGAGTAACTGTACTGTGCTTGAGGGTCTCTGCACACAGCTGTATGATCTGTGATATTGTATTAAAATTAATCCTTCCATTTAAAGCTTGTTTATTGGCACTCATGGTGTTGTAGTACATGAGGGTAGTGCAGGAGACAGGGGAAACTGTGCCAGTGATGGTGGAAATCACGCTATTTCCAAAATGCTTTGACACAGGATGTTTTTGAGAAAAGTGTGCAATAATAATTATATTTATTAGATTTTTTTTTTTTTTGGTTGCATGCTGTGTGATCTTCTGGGCTTTGGTTTTCTGCAGATGCTCTGCAAAAATTATACGAATAAGGCAGAGGAAGTGAAGCCACAGAAGGGCGACTCTGAGGATGAGACTGAAGTGGAAATGGAAGATGCTGTACAAAAAGTGTGCAATGCAACTGGCTGCTCAGTGAGTACTGAGGAGCCTTGTTGTGCTTAGGGTTCAAATGTTCTTGATACATGGAAGCAGTCCTGGGAAAAATTTAAAAAACACCTTGGACAATTTTAGTACCACGGCCATAAATCAGGGTGCTTTTCATCCTAGAATCAACCCTTAAATGCAGGTGAAATACCTACTTTGTGGTGCTACCTGAAAATTCTGGAAAGCTTGTCTTGCAATCTGCCAGTAAATTCACTTGGAAGCAAATCCTGTAAGGTCTGAAATGATCTGAGGATATTGAACACCCCAAATAACTGGATAATCTGTGACTCTTGGCCATTGTCACTGTGGTGCAGGTGGTTTTTAAGTGAATGTATGTCAGAGATCTGAACTCCCTCAGTGTTCTCCTTCTCTTGTGGACAGGACACTGATTTAGTAAGCCACGTCCTGGAAGTGGAGGATTACAACATAGAGTCTGCAATATTTGCCATCTTACAAATGAAGGAAGGAGAAGGAACAGGTGAGTGCACAGAGTTTGTCACCTGGGGCTTCAGGTCCGTGTCCCCTGGGGACAGCAGCAGGACAGTGGGGTTTGCTGTTGTGTGCTCAGGTTGGTTGTCAGTGAGGGAAGCTTCAATCCAGCTTCCAGCAAAAGACACTGGTCCAGAAATTTGGGAAGAAGGCGTCGACTGATAGCACAGCAGCTCCTGGGGAGAGTGTGTGAGACAAACCTGTTGTTGGCAGGTCCTGAGGAGGAGGAGGAGGAGCCTCAGGGCCAGCATCAGAAATCCTGCAGCAAAACACTGTGGGAGGAGAATGGAACCGGCTCAAGAATCTTTGGAAATCAGATCTTGCATCAAAGTGAAACAGGAAACAACAAAGGAGCCAGTGAAGAGAACCGAGCCAGCAGGAACCCAAAGGTGTGTCCGAGGGGTTTGATGTGAGCACCCTGCAACAGTCAGGGCATGGCTTAGCATTGCTTACTCAGAAGCTTTCTCCTCCTTCCAGTCCAAAAGAGCTTCTGCTCACTGCATTTTGTCACTGCTGCAGCTGTGGCTTCCCTGATAACAAACATTTCCTAGTGGCTTGTGGCACTGCTCCCAAAGCAGCTTGAAATAAAGTCCTGATAAATAGTTAGGAATGTTCTCTGGCAGCTGCTGTGATATCTGCTCCTCTCCTTTCCAGTGTGCTATTTTTCCCCAGCTGAGCAGAAGATGTGTGGTTTGAACTTTGTGCTTTCACCCTCCCCTTTCAGGTAGCTAAAAAACAGAAGAAGGAGCAGCAGAGGCTGGAGAAGAAGAAGAGGCAGGAGGAGAGGCACCGGCAGAAGGTCTTGGCCACCAGGAGTGACTGTGCAGACAACAGGACAGAGACAGATCCCACCAACCACATCACCTTGGTGAAGGCCATGGCAGCCCTAAACATATAACTGAGTGTGTGCTGAGTGCTCTGGGAGAACAGCAAATAAAACTGATGAAGACAAAACTCCCCCTGAATGAATTTTCAGGCACCATTTGTTACCTTAAAACCGGTTTCTGCAGAGATTTCCAAGGTCAAGAGAAATTCCTGTTCCTTCGGTTGTGGGGAGGACAGTCACTCAAATGATTCTGCATCGACCTGTGTGTGAGAAGAATTGTTTGAACTCAAAAAGCAGAGACTTGGGTTTATGATTTTGGAGTTAGATGAAGGTGAGAACCTTTTCTTCACACAGCAGTGTCACATTTGCTTTGACATCTCTTGATGTGCCTGGATTTTGTTTCTGTTTCACTTGGTTATGTTTGGAGAAGCTTTATCTTACCTTTCTGTCAGGGAAAGCTTAACAAATCTCAACTCAGGAACAACTTTGTTGGGTTTTTTCCTATTTAAATTTAAATGAAGTAAGTGAACAAAGTCCCAGAATCCTTTCCAAAGCAAAGTGTGTCAGCCAGGACTGTCTCAAACATGACATTCCTCTTCTCTTTGCCGGTCAGGAATGCAGTGGCAGGTTTTAATCTCACTAGAACTGCTGGCCTTGCACTGGGCTGGTTCAGAAGTGATTAGTACATGAAGAGAGAATGGCATTGCTGCATCCATGCTTACTGAAGTTTGGGATGAGCCCCTTTGCTACCTGAGACCTGTAGAGAGAAATAAACCCACCCAAAACAATAATACCAGTGGACTCATGAGACTGCAGAGCCAACTCATCCAGTGATGGTTAATGAGGCTGTAAAACGTGACAGGAGCAGGCAGGAGGTTTCTGGTGAGTGTTGTTACTTGGACACGTGGAATCTCATCCCCTTTGCCATATTGTGGAGCTTTTGGGCTACTCCAGAGCTTTAGTCCAAGCCAGAAACTTGATAGGTGTTAGTCTCCAAATGACATTAGTGTAGCCAAAGGAGCAAGAGTCCTGGGAACAACAAGCTTCCAAGCAGCAGTGATCCCTGGGAAACCTGCCTATTTCACTTCATAAATCAAGCTTTTTCCAGGGTAGGATTTTTCCATCTGAAATTCCAATTTGGTGAGGTCACCAAGTAGGATGTACAGCTCAGCTCCTGTGACGATTTCCACTGTAGGACTGAGGATTTGGACCAAGGTGAAAGGACTGTGGGACAGCCCTGGATTTGTGGCTTACAGTGTTTCAGCTTTACTCAGGTTTTTGGGTTTGTGACAAGCACTGAGCTTGAAGAAATACACACACAACAGCAGGAGACACCTCATCATCCAGGGCAGAGGTGAAAGAGATTTTTGGAAAGTAAGGCACGTTGCTTTTGAAAAAAAATCTTCTTGTGCTTTGAAGTTTAATAAATCAGCACGGAAATATAAAAAAATGCCTTTTTTTTATGAACCACCAAGATCTGAGCTGGTATTTCACGTACTCCTCTACTGTTAGTTGAAGAATAAAAAGAAATTTCTCCTGTAGGAATTCCTGGTTTGGGAATTCCTTTTCTCCAAGACAATAATTTTTACAATAGTGGAAAGAGAGACAAGTCACAGCTTAGTGGGGAGAAGGTGCAGATCTTTCAGTGTGTGATGAGTTGTGACAGTGGGTGTAGCAAGGCAGTCCAGGTGCACATGTCACTTGTGTCCTGCCCAGCTGCATTTTGGTTTGAAATGCAGGTGGGTTCTGCAGGTTTGAATAAAATAAGAAAGAATTTGCAGTTGTGCACTTGGAATAAGATGTGTGATTTAATGAATTGCTTTTTTGTCCTCCTGAGCCAGAGCTGATAAAAGGATTGTTGTTTCTTGGAGCCTGGGAGCTGGGAAGGGAGCTGTCATGGAGGCTGAGCGTCTGTAGGTGGGGAGGGAATTCAAACCTCACCCCATTGTGTCCAGGAGGAAAGGGCAGCTCTGCAGCAGCAGCACAAACAGCAGAGAGAGAGGCTGCTCAGCAGCTCATGGCCACCAACACCTGGAGCCAAACCTGGGGCTGCAAATGCTTTCATTCCCCAGTGTTAATGTGACTAAAAGAAATTCTCAATGTGCTGGGCTCTTAAATCCTCACAGAACAGTCAAATTCCCTTTATTTTTTCCCAGGATAACTTTGTGCCTGCACAACCACTGTGCATCCAAAGATGTTAAAACTGATTTTATCTATTTTAAATTTTCCTGTTGAAGTTTCTACCTTCCCAGCATGTTTCGGGTTTTTTTTTTTTCACTAGGGAATCTTTATGCAACATTCCTCATGGAACTCACTTTTACTCAGAGAATTTGCTTGGTAAACAGGTCGTGGCTTTTCCTTGCAGGAGGAAGGGGCGGCGAGAAACAAGAGCAGAGGCACATCGTGATTCATAGCTCGTGTTTACTCCTTGGTGGAGCTTCGCAATCCACGGTCCAAGGATGGACAATGAGCACTGGATACTCCCTTGGGCTGTGAGGAGGATGACTCTTTGTTATTAGCTGCTGGCTGACATCTCTGAGGGTGGTTTGGACCAGCAGTGGGGTCACTGTCAGCCTCTCGAGGGCAAGTACGCAGCAGGATGATGTAGCACAGCCACTTTCCCTACATCCTATCTACCTAAATAATCTTACCTAAGCTTGTTTTCCCAAATCCTGCACCTGCAGGTCAGGAGTTCAGTTGAACTGAAAGTTGTAAGCATTTAGGCAGGTTCTGGATGACCTCCATAAGTGTTTCTGTGTATGGGAGGGTTTTCTGCCTGTTCTGCTTCCGTCCTTTGTTCCATCTTGGGAGCTGCCTTTTGGTTTATCTCACAGCTTTGCCACGACATCCCTGGTATCCCCATCTGCAGAGCTTCGGCAGCTGCAGAAAGGGAGGGAGATTGTGCATGAAAAACAATCCATACTGCAGTGTTGGATAAATGGGAGATGGTTTGTGCTGGTGCTGAGCTGTGGGGTTGCTCTTTGCTGCTGCCTGGTTGCAGGAACCATCCTTAGAGGGCAGCACTGGCTCTGTTCCAGCTCTCCTCTCAAAATCCTGTAGTGGCTCTAGAAAGTGAGTAGAGATGAGTGGTTTGGAGGTACAAAGATACCATATTTACTGTAGGAACATGAGGGAGGGCTGGGGGTGTTGCTGGTGATGGAGTCAGGCAGGAGCCCCATGGCACTGAGGTGAAACTCTGAGAAATTACCCTTAAAACTCCTTCATTTGAAGCAGAACACATCTCCAGAGGCTGCATTACAGCTGGAGGTGCCTCCATCGAGGTTCAGGGCTGTGGGACAGCCAACCCTGGTTCATTAGAGCTAATTAGGGCTAACTGGGGGTCAGGTGAATCTCTGGTGAGGGATGAGGTGGGAGCAACAGCCTGAGGAGACCTGTCTGGCCTTGCTGGAGATGGGGTGCAAGGAAAGGTCACACCAAACCCCTGAGACCCCACCACTGGACTCCCCCATGCCTTCGGTGATGTTAATTGCTTAAATGGTCATTAGGAATGGGGTGGGGCTGGATTGGGGCCAAGCTCCCACAGGGAAGCTGGGGTTGGAACCTGGTTTGGGGTTGGGGTGCAGCAGCCACTCACTGTTCTCTGGTTGTTTTTTATTATCTGGAGCTCATAGGATTTACTGGTTGGCTGCTCAAATGTCACTTCTGGTCAATATTTTATGCAAAAGATGCAAAACTTTGTGCAGGCATTAATACTTCAGAAAATCAACTCTGAGGCTCCGTACTGTTTCCTCTCCCTTCTCCCTCTGATTCCCAAAGACAACACTGGACACGCTTTACAAATTTCCTTTGAAAATATATCTTTATTTGCAGGGTTTCCCTCATTTTGATGAGTTATTTAATCATGGAGAGCAGGTTTTCCCTGTGCACTGGCTCCAGGGAAATGTGCTGGTCACCTTTTTGGTGCTGTGTCCTCCCTGGCTGCAGGGAAGGCAGAACTCCACCATTTCCATGGATTCTCTCAGGTTCGGAGCCAGCTGTGTTTAGCAGGAGGGTGCTCGGCCCCTGCACTTTAAGTTGGGATAATTCTTGTAGGCGTTGTTGTAGCTCCCAGCTACCCTGTGGAAACACTCGGCTGCCTTCTTGTCGCATGCACAGGTTGCTGTTTGGCACTGGTTCCCGGCTCCTGGAAGAAAATTTAGGGGGATGGAGACAGGCAGAGGGTGGGAGAGTCAGGGGGTGTCTTTTGAACCATCCCCATGGCATACACAGCCCCCTGACTGAGATTGGGGTGTCTCAGGTGCTCTCACCTCCTGTGTGTGGAGCTCCCCGGCCCTGGAGGAACCCTTTAATTCACTTTATCCCTGATGTGTGTATGGATATTTGCTTGGATCACAGGGATGCGCTTTGTTTTGGTCCATGAGATGGTGTGTTTGCTCTGAGGAAAGGGGGACGGCTGTGCCAGGTCCCCATCCAGGGTGGGAGGGTCCCATCAAACCCTCGGTATTTGGCCTCTAGGGAAGCACAAGGCCCCTCCTTGGGGTCGTCTCCAAGCTCTCAATTTCACCATAATCCAGCAAATACTTATTAGCACTTCCCCTGTAATCCCACCCCCTTTGCTGTGCGTGGGTGCCGGGCCAGGATGGTCTAAAGGACACCTTGGAATACGAGCACGGATGGGAGGGATGTGCCTCCCCACTGGGAGCTTTGCCCCCCTCTTACCGCAGGTTATTCGGCCTCCCTGGAGGACGTATTTGTAGGTGACCAGTTTGGGACTGCAGCGGGAGGAAGCCAACTTCTTGTAGCAGCAGTCGTGGGCATGGCAGCACCTGGGGACACAGGAGCCATGGTGGGGACAGGACAGGGGACAGCTGGGACAGCACTGCCCTGGTTGAACACCAACCACGCGCACCGTTCCCGTGGGCTGAGGCTGCCGTGTCACTTCTCAAAGAGGTTTTAAGGAAAAGGAGCGATTTTTCTCATTGCTCTCCCTGCTCCCAGAAGCAGAGCAGGATTCCCCCTGCTGTGCTCAGGGAGGCGGGGAGGGCTGGGGGCACCTGCTCTGCCTCCAGCAGGTCCCAACTTACCAGTCGGTGGCATCCAGGGGCTTTTTGGATCCTCCCAAGCCGCAGTAACAGCCGTAACCGTTGTAGGACAGTGGAGATTTCCCAGTCATGTGCTTAATCATCTTTCCAAACTGCAGCACATTGCAGCTGGCCAGGGCCAGTCCTACAACTGGAGAAGGGAGTTAGGAGCATCAGAATGAGCAACCTCCCATCCCACCCTTCCACAGCAGAAATGAGCATTTTCACCCTCCCCAGCTCTGTGAATAGAACCTGTGAGCACCAGCCTTTCCTGGAGGGTGGGAGCTGGCAGGGGGTTACTCACAGAAGAGGAGCAGTGAGAAGAGCTTCATGTCTGGCAGTGGCAGCTCCAGAGCTTGTAGAGCCTGAGGTGTTTCTGGTCACACCTTTTATAGTCCCCGTGTGGCCTTGGCAGGGCCTCTCCTTTGAAGAGCAAATATTGACAATCCTCACCACATCACTCCTGCTACGTGTGCAAGCCCCTTGGCACTGCTGGAAGCCCCAGATTGGGGGGGGCCTTACACTGGTGGAGCCCTTGGCAGGGGAGGGTTTGGTGAACTGGGATGAGTGGGGCAGACTGGGGTCAAGGCTCTGGGTACCTCAGCATCCCAGTGCCTCCCTGAGCTAACTGGGAGAACAGGAACCACTTAGTGGAAGGTGTCCCTGCCCATGGCAGGGGTTGGAATGAGATGAGCTTTGAAGTCCCGTGCAATCCAAGCCATTCTGGGATCCCATGATTAATTTTCTTCCTGGATGACTATTAGGCTTTTTGCTGTCTTGGCTGGAAAACACCATTCTGTGTCTTGGTGTTTCCATCCTGACTTACCTGGGCAGGGAGAAAATGCAGCCAGTGCAAAGCCTGCTCCATTTTTGACTTACCAGATGCAACACTGGGAGCAGAGGAAGATCCTGTGGTCCTCCAGAATGGCTGTGGCTGGAGACAGGGCTGAGCAGAGGCCACATATGGTGGTTTTCCTGGTATTGGGGACTTCTGAGGGTCCCAGATGCCCTTTGCACATGGGGATGCTCTGTCCCTCTCCCCGTGTGTGCCGGGCACTGTGGTTTGCCCTCAAAGAGATGAGCCCATGTCATGAGGTGTCTGTTTCACCTTTGTTTGGAAGCAGAAGGCGGCAAGTGGCAGCATGAGGGGAAAAAGTGGAAGTGGTGTATAATGGAAGGGGAGAAAGAGAGTCTGGGTGTTGTTTGCTAGGAGGGAATCTCTAATTAAAAAGATGATGGTGAACAATCATTCAGCAGATTTCTGGCAGAGATTGCAGGTGCCCTGTGCCCCGTGCTGCTTTTTGGGGAACCCCAGCATGGGCAGGCACTGAGCAAGGGGAGGAAATCCCTCCATGGCTGGAAGGGAAACTGAGGCAGACAACAAGGATGCGACTTGTATGGGAACTGGAGAGATGGTGAGAAAAGGGAACTCTGCTCAGCAAAACCTCTTCCCCCCTCTGGCACGGGCCATTTGCCTCATCAGCTCTCTGGGCTAATTTAAGGCCCCTTGGAGAGCACTGAGTTAATGAGCTGAACCAGAACTTGCCACAATTCAGGATTTTCCCAGTCCACAACCAGTTTCATCACTGAGGAATAAGGTATATTCTCATGCATCAAACTGACCAAGCATCTAGGTGAAAGTCTCTCCACCCCAGCCCAATGGATCTGTACAGCCAGATGTCCAGGCAGGAAAATACATGGATTAGTTAAACTTCACCCAGAATTTACAAAGGGAGATTGTGTTTTAGTTTACCCCAGCCTGAAATCCGTCTGGGATATCCTGGTGGTGAGGATTTGATCCTCACCCTGCAAACAGCAGCTGCTGGGTGAAGGGCTGCCCTCTCCTTCCTCATCTCCCCCAGGATTACACGGTGCTGGAGGAGGAAGAGGAGGGTGGTAGGGCTTGATTCCTGCATGACAGCTGGTGGGAAGCATCGTTGATTTAACGAATATTTCCTGGCCCCATTGACTACAGCTTTGGGGCAAGCCAGGGTGGGAATTCCAGCTGGGCATCAGCCCCTGGGGAAATAGTGTTTTGTTGCTGTTTCCGTGGCCTTATTTCGTTGCTGAACCCCCCTCCAAGGGGTTTGGAGCACCGAGACCTCCGGGGGGCCAACCCTGCAGGGCACAAAACCCGCGCCGTGGGGAGGGGGTGAGGGAGCAGCTGCTGCCTCATCTGCCTTCTCCTAAGGGATGTGCTCGGGGTTGTTCCAGGATCGGGCCAAAACATTCTTTTCTGGTGAGGAGTCTGTTTTGTTCAACGCTGGTGTGAGGCAAGCTCCCGGCCACCCCGGCACAGCAGAGGCTCAGGGAATCACAGAATATCCCGAGCTGGAAGGGACTCACAGGGATCACCGAACTCCAAACCCGGTCCTCCCACGGCATCGCGGCCGCTCCAGCCCATCCACGAGCTTCCACTTCCCCATCTCGGATAAAAACTGGGCATTTTCGGAGCCTGAAGGCTCGGGGCTAAGTGGGGGCAGCTCAGGGGTGTGGATGCCCCTCAGTGGGAGTTGTGTCACCTCTCAGGTGTAATTTTTTTTGGCCATTTCAACGGGAAACCTGTGTGAGAGGCGCGGGGTGCTCGCTGGGCTCAGCTGAATCACGGCACACTGAGGACCGGTGCTTTGGGCTCTTGTGGTTTTATTTTGGAGCAGCAGAAGGTGAAGCAAGAAGCGCAGAGGGAGCGGGCAGGCTGCGGGGGAGCCGGAGCCCGGGGGAGACGCTCCCGCTGGTTCCCCGTGCCCCTCACAGGGCCGAGGGGCCGGTGGCCACCCCTGCCTTGTTTTGCTGTGCCGGAACACCGCGGCAGCGCTGCTCCCCCTCCTCAGATCCAGCGGACACCGACTCAACTTCACCGCAGGCTCGTCGTCCTCTTGCCGAAGCCAAGAAGCCCCGAGGAGGCGACTCGCCAGGGCTGGGAAGCGCTGCCGGCGGGCCGCCCCTTCGCGGATCGGCCCGGAGGTGGTTTTGCAAAGCGACCTTTTTGCTTCAGCACCTCCCGGCTCGGCCCCGGCACTTGATGCGGCGCCGGAGCAGCCTCTGGCCGCGCATCCTGCACAGCCGGGCCGCCCGCTCGCACCGGCAGGCGCCTCTCTGGCACCACGTCCCCGACCCTGCAGGCACCGCACGGCACGCCTGAGACCTTTACCCGGGAGCATCCCCCCGGGGCTGCCCCCAAAAAAGGGCGCCGCAAAGGGGGGAGATGGTGTGGAAAGGGACGTGTCTAGGCAAGAGGGAGAGGACTCACTGCAGGCGGGGATTCCTGCCTGGGGCGCTGAGAGGGGCTGGACGGGTCCCACGCGGCACCGCCGAGCCGCCAGCCTGGCATAGCAGCAGGCACGGAGCAGGCAGCACCTGCGGGGAGAAGGAGAGCCTGGGACTCATCGGGAATGTGGCACCGGCTGCGTCTGACCTGCCTGGCACAGGCGGGAAGAGCCATCAGCTTTGCATCCTGATCACCCAGGAGCTGCTCCTTCCCACGCCTCTGCTTCCCCGTGCAATCCCTGCCCAGCATCCTGGCCTCGGTGCCATCCCTCTCCGCTGGTGCCATGCCGTGAGCCACGCCGCTGCCACTGGCACCACCCTACTGACTCCAGAGCGGGGATTAGGAGTGAGCACCCCCTTCGCTTTCCCCGCTTCCCCAAAACCTGTTCCCTTCCTGCTGCTGCCCAGCGCCCGGTCTGCGCTTAGCAAAGCTTCAGGCGGGGCTGATGGGGTTGTGCACATCCCTGGAGTTACCCCAGGGCCAGCATTAGCCCTCGGGGATCAGCGTTAGCCCTCCGGGGCAGCGTTGCCTGTACCGGTCCAACGAAGCCCTCGAGGTGCCCCATCCCGAGTAGCATCCGTGGGCGGTCAGATTTCCTACGGTGCTTCCCTCGAGTCCCGGTGTGAAGGTGCGCGGGTGCTTCCCGTGAGCTGTGAACAAACCTGGAGTGACCGGGAAATGTGGGGGGTTTTTGTAAGTTATATGCAGAAATGAGGCCTGGGGAACGGGGGAGGGCAGGAGGGCTCTGCTGGGAGTCTCCCTGAGGAGTGCACAGGGGTTTGGGGATGCCCATCGGCACAGGGATGGAGCCTGGCTCCCATCTGTGGGTCCGGGATGCACTTACTGAAGGCAAACAGCATCATCAGTGCCAGTAGGACCTTCATCTTCCTCTCACCTGGGCCTGGGAGGAGAAACACAGGACAGGCTCAGCCGGGCAGCTTGGCTGGTGCTGCCGTGCAAACCTTCCTCTCTGAAACCGGGTCAAATCACCCCCAAATTTGGAACGAGGAAGGCAGCTGGGACTTCTCATGTCTGTGTTGCTGCCTCTTGGCTGACAGCAAGTGGTTTCTGAGGCTGTCCCACCACCTGAGCATCTCCCAGCCCCTGTCCCAGCGTCCCAGCATCCCCACCCCCTGTCCCACCATCCCCTACCTCCTGTCCCACCACCAGAGCATCCCCCACCGCCTGTCCACTACTCCAGCAGCTCCCACCCCGTATCCCACTAGTCCAGCAGCTCCCACTCTGTATCTCATCACCACAGCATCTCCCACCCCCTGTCCCACCACTTGAGCATCTCCCACTCCCTGTCCCACCGTTCCAGCATCCCACACCTCCTGTCCCACCACTTTTGGCACCCAATGCACTTCTCCCCATGTGATCCAACCTCCCAGCTGCGTTTTTCCCTGGAAGCAATGACACTTTTCCTCCCTCCCAGCAGAAGGCAGCGTTCCCCCCCGAATTTTTGTTTCCGTGGCAGCGGGGCGAGGGGGGGGAGTTGCTCACCGGGGGACCTTCCTCGCTGTCAGTCCGTCCTACCGGGGAGAGCCTGCCCTCCGTGTCCGGCCCGTGGGCTCCGAACTGGGAGCGCCGAAATGACTCCTCTGTCCCAAAAACACCGAGTGCTACGCCCCTTCCCTCGCCGGCCAACCCCCCTCTCCCCGCGGGCTGCAGCCCGGAGTGACGCAGGGACCAAGACCGAATTCTTGGAAAGTTTTGGGAAGATGTTGATTATTTACAGGGATTTCTCTCCCAGCCCAGCAGCCGCAGCAGCTCTCAGAGGACCGGAGTGATTTAAACAGTGTTTATTTTCACGTTGCTTTAATTTACGGCAGCACTAACGTTGTCAGCACGGGGCAGGGATGCAGGGAGGTCCAAATTCCGGCTCCCATCACTCGCACCAGTGCTTGGGATAGAACTGGTAGACTGTCCTGTAGCTCCCGACGTTTCTCTTCAGGCACAGCGCCAGGCTGCGGTCGCACTCACAGGAGAGCTGGGCGCACCAGGAGCCCTTTCCTGCGGGCAGAGGGGAGCCCAGGGTCAGCCCTGGCTTTGGGGAGGGGCTGACACCCCCTTTTCCAGGGTCCCACTCACCGCAGGAGAGGCTGCCGTGGTGCCAGCTGTAGTGGTAGCTCCGCTTCTTGGCGTCACAGTAGTGGTTCAGGAGGCTGAGGTAGCAGGTATCATGCAGCTGGCAGCATCTGCGTGGCAGATCAAAGCTTCAGGGGTCAGGGTTTTCCTTCCGTCGCCCCCCCAGATTTGAAAATATTCAATGACGTGCCCGGGCAGGGGAGTTGTAGGTGGTTTCTCACCTGTCTGTCTCGTCCTTGGGCTGCCCCTTGCCCCCCAGCCCGCAGTAGCAGCCGTAGAAGGCGTAATGCAGCAAAGCGCTTTTCCCTGTCGCCTCCGTGATCATGTTGTTCAGCTGTAGGAGGTTCCCGTGGGCTGGGGACAAGCGTGGGGAGGGGAAATCAGGGGGGGGTCACACTGATACCCAGCGCCCCAGCAGCATCTCCATCCCTCTGGCCCCCAAACTGGCACCAGGGTGGCGATGTCTTAGAAATTACAGGGCAACGGAGAGGAAATTTGTTCCCAGCTTGGTGCAGGAGGATTGTTGCATGTTTGGGAGAGGTGGTGATGGGGAAAGGTGAAGAAATCACCACCCTGGGCCTGATTTCCACGGATGTAACTGAACAGAGAACTGTGGGACTGGTGGGAGTGAGGACACTTACCCCAAGCAAACAGCACAGAGAGGGCGAGGAGGGAGTTCATCCTTCTGACAGCCCTGGGAGAGGAAACCAAAGCATTCCCTGTTATACCAAAACCAAGCCATTCCCTGTTATCCCTTCTTTCTTCCCCTCCTCACCCAGCAGGAGCAGAGATGCTCCCCTGCCCTGGGGACTAGAGGAGATGAGGATTCACCCGTGGCTTCAGCACAAACCACTAGGGATGGGAAGTGGTGGGAATGAGATGGTGAAGGGGTGGAAAAAACCAAAAGGAAAGGAAAGGAAGAGAAGTTGGAGGAATTATCAGCCCTGAAGTGCTGCTGCCACTGCTTTTCCTCTGGGCTGGCATCTCAGGTAGCATCTCCTTTGCTCCTGCTTTGGTGGCATGGATCTTGCTCCCATCTTGCTTCTGGTTAAAGTAGAAAAGGAAGGAAAAGCATTACTTCGTCTCCACTTACCCTGGGAAAGCTGCTGCCAGCTCTCAGTGCCCTGCAGCCAGCTGGGCTTGCTTTATATAGGGTTTGCTCCCATCTGTCTGGGGCTCCTTTGGCCCAAATGTTGCTGACTGGGCCTTCCTGTGAAGGAGAAGGCGCCATCCTTCCCCTTTACAGGAGTGTCAGAAATCCCCCCAACACCCCAGCTGCTGCTGGGTGGGATGAGGTGGCAAAGCAGCATCACTTCCAGTCTGAGGAGGAGGCCAACACCCCCTGACCTGGTCAGAGATGCCCGAGGGCCTTTTCCTTTGCCCTCCCCAGCACCAGGAGCCATACTGGAGGAGGGGAAGAACAGCCCTGGGCAGCACCAAAGCAGGTTTGGGATCTTTAGTGGGGTGTATGGTTTGGGAACTGACCCTCTGCAAAGCTGGTTCAGAGTGAGTTATAATTGTTTGGGAAAAGCCTGTGGGCAACACTCAAAGCACCTCTAAATGTGCAGACACCGGATGATTAAACCCTCCCTCACTGTGAGAAAGAAGAGAATCAAAATGAATGATTTGGTGGAAGCAAATGCAACTTCCCTTTATTTTAGTACATATGATTTTTCCACATCCTTGTCACAGCCCTTCTGCAGAAACCATTCAGTCACCAGCTGCCCTCCTAAATTAGCACTGTCCTAATTTAGCTGGTCAAGGCTTTGCAATCTTCCCTCCTCTGTGGGTGGCTATTCTTCAACTAATTTTCATAGAATCCCAGAATGGTTTGGGTTGGAAGGGACCTTAAAGCCCATCTCATCCCAACCCCTGCCATGGGCAGGGACACCTTCCACTAGCCCAGGTTGCTCCAAGCCCTGTCCAACCTGGCCTTGGACACTCCCAGGGATGGGGCAGCCACAGCTTCTGTGTTCCCCAAACTTACTGCTCCACATTGGAATAGACCTGTGAATTACAGCCCTGTCTGGACCATGGAAGTATTGGAATGTTGGGCAGATGGTGTGGCTGAGGTGTGGGATACAGAAATGCTCCCCAAACTCTTAAGGCATTAACCCCTTTCAGTGCCTTGATCTCAGTGGCCCTCACAGAAAATCACCACAGAATCAGTTTGAATTCTCTTTATTGTAGCTCTTTATTATCTTTGCTGGGAAATGAAATCAAGGGAGGAGGAGAGGACAAAAAGGAGGATGTTGGTATGTCTTTCTGGGAACTGGGAGTTCTCCATCCATGGTGTGTGTGTGCCCTTCCTCACCCTGAGCACCTCGCAGGGAGCCTCGGGGGGCTCTGCTTCTGCTCAGCCCCCACCCCAGGCTTTTCTCGCCATAGCAATGGGGAAAACCATCCCCATCCCGGAGCTCTGAGTTGCAGATTCCCCCTCCTCAGCACTGGAGCTTGTTCCCTTGGCACGTCAGCTTGAAGTAGAAGCGGTAGGAATGGTTGTAGGAAGGCAGAGCGCTCGCGAAGCACGAGGCCACCGCCCTGTCACACAGGCAGGTCTCTCTCTCACACCAGCCCTGCTCATCACCTGCAGGAGGGGAACACCGTGCCCTGTGGTGGCTTTTCTGGTGGGATGAAACTGTGTCCCAGTGCCCTCTCCAAACTGTTGCATCCCCTCGCAATGCCCATTTAACCACCAGACCCGGGCAGGGACCAAGCTGGTTTCACCCCAGGGGTTGCCCCCCTGAGTGCCCTGCTCTGGGGGTGGGGTGTCACGGGGGGCTGAGCTGGTCCCCCACCTCGTGGGACCCCTCTTTGGTACTCACTGCAGCTGATGTGTCCATCGTGGGCAGTGAAGGTGTACGGGGTGATCAGGGGGCTGCACTTGCCCTCCCTCACCCTCCTGTAGCAGCAGTCGTGGGCTTGGCAGCACCTGTGGGGACACCACATCAAACCATGGCCCCCCAACCCTCCCTCACCACACCCGGAGGGTAAAGGAAGGTCCAGCCTCAAATTTAAGGTGACTGGGAGGAGGGGATGGCGAGGCAGCAGCAAGGTGTGGCTAGGGGAGGGTGCAGACCCCTCTCCCAGAGCACAGGAGCTGCCAGGGAGGGGCTTTTTAGGGCTTTAGGGCTGAGTGGGGATGCTGCTGCAGGTACTCACCGGTCGGTGGGATCCACGGGGCTCCCTGTGCCCCCGATGCCACAGAAACACCCGTACCAGCTGTAGGAGAACAGGGCACTCCTCCCCGTGGTCGACCTGATCATCCGCTCCAGCTCCAGGACGCTGGTGCCAGCTGGGAGCAGCCCTGTGGAGGGGCACAGGGATGGGCTGGGGCCGGGGCAGAGAGGGGAGGCTGGTGGTGTTCCCCACACCTCACACCAGGCAGGGAATTAAATAAGCCTGGCACTGCTGGAAACACACACTTCCAGGAGTTTGAACCATGAGGACCCCTAAACCCCACCCCAAGAGTTATAGAATCCCAGGATTCCAGAATTTGGGTGGGAAGGGATCTTAAAGTTCATCTTGTTCTACCTCCTGCTCTGGGCAGGGACACCTTCCACTATCCCGGGTTGCTCCAAGCCCCATCCAGCCTGGCTTTGGACACTTCCAGGGATGGGACAGCCACAGCTTCTCTGGGAATTCCATCCCAGCCCCTCCCCACCCCCACAGGGGAGATTTTTGGCTTCTGCAGCCCCTGGATTCAGTTTGGCATCACCAGGATCAGCCATGGGCTTGGCACAGGCTCCAGAGCCTCTTAAAATAAGTATGGATCCCAAAGTCTCCCTGTCACAAAGCCCTCCAGGACTCCAGCAGTGCCACACGGAGTGTTGGAGAGAAACTGCAAAATTTAAACAAATCCCCGAATTGCTCCCAAATCTTGGGGTTTGCGGGTGGATCCCGGCGTGTCCTGGGGGCAGCGGGGCACTTACCACAGGTCAGGAGCACGGCAAGGAGGAGATTCCTCATCCTGGGGCTGCCCTGGAGAGGGAACAGCAAAGGCAGGGGATGAACCGGGGGCAGGACAGGCTCTCCCGTGGTGCCCATGCCGAGGGCATGGAACCAGTCGGCTGGCAGTGCCTCGTTGGTGGCACTCATGTCACCACAGCCACACAGCCTTCTGAAGGCACCACCGTGTCCCAGTGACCCCCAACGGGGCCTTTAGGCTGGTTTGGGGGTGGTTTTGGCAGGGACACGGTGGCCGGTCCTGCCCGGGGCTGGTGGAGCAGCTCCCAACCCACAGCTCCCCCCACCACCAGCAGGGCAATAAAACCCCCTCTCCTTACCCTGCCTGGACCTGAAGCTCCGATGCCACTGGCCCAGAGGGTTTGGTTTTTATAGCTGGCCAGGCCCACCCCCTCCTCTATCTGCACTGTCATCCCCAGCCGGGCTCACCCGGAGGAGGGAGAGCATTCCCATCCTTCCCATTCCCAAAAATCAGGAGTTTCCCCACGGCTCTGAGCACCAGCACTCCCTCCATCGCCTCTCTCATCGCTGGGCGCGAGGCCATCTCCATCCCTGCATGAAGCCAGTCAAGGCCTTGGCCATGGTTTTAAAATCTGTGGGATTTGGTGGCTGGAGAGATGGGATAAAAGTGATTTACATCCAGGCTGGCACCTTAGAGGTTGAATCCTTGTTCCAGCTGCAGAGGTGGCACTTTGAGCTCAGTCTTGTCTCAAGAGAGTCCTTGGTTTTACCAGTTCACACCCTGAAGCTTCAGAGATGGTTTTCCCTCGGTCCTTCCTTGCAATTGTCCCCCCCAAATCCATGGCTGCATCCAAATCCACCCCCTCTGGATTGTGTGGGGAGGAGAAGCAAGGATGGCAAACACCACAGCTGCCGTTCTGGGTCTGCAGTTTTCCTGCCCTGCCCTGTCTGGTTCTCCTGCCTGCCCAGAGTGCGTGAGCAAGGGGTCTGAGAACTTAAATCACCAACAGCAAAGGCTGGAAAAGCCATGGAAACCCAGCTTGGAATGCTTGGGGAATACAGTTCATTTAATCACCATAACCCAAGACAAGACAGAGACATGGGGGATGCAGAAATCCAGAGGAGATAAGGAACAAAAGCTGCTGTTTTCCCCCTGAAACCGTGGGGCCAAGAGCAAACACAGCCACAAACACCATATCAGGAGATATGCAGGGCTCCACCCTCAGGGATTAACCTGGAGAAGGGAATTCGGGATTGAGAATTGTAAGGAAATGACTCAGGGCTCTGGAGTCAAGAAGAAAAACCTTTGTGGAGTGTCTTGAGAGCCACCAGAGCTGTGGCTGAAAGGGACATCACCTCCTGACTGTCCTCCACGGTGGCAGAGCTGTTTGTCCCGGGGTTTTCCTTCCCTCCAACCCTTTATTTCCTGCTGCGAGTGGAATAAAACCCCATCCAAGGCCATTAAGGATGGGGAGCAACACCTCACCTGCCCTCCCCGCTCGCCATCTGCACAAGAAACCATCCCGAAATGCCACAAAGACAACCCTGCTTTCCTCACCTCACTTTCAAAACCAGGACATCCCTGATAATGAATTAACCCCTTTCCCAGCTCCTCCACAAAAACTTCCATCACAGAAGGATTCCCCACCGTGGTGCTCATTGTGCTGTTTGTGCTTTGGCACGGCAGGTCTTTGGTTTGGGGGGAAAGAGCTGAGTTTTTGCTGTAGGGTTTGGATAAACCTGGGTGAAAAGCACCACCTGAGGGCCTAAATGGAGAGCAGAGGGCTGGGATCCCGTGGATTTGGGATCCACACGTGGTTTTAACCAAATCCCCTCGTTTTAAACCCTCCCTCTCCTCAGGGGATCTCAGGAGGGCGACCACACCAAGCTAAACCCCCTCCTTAATTAACCCACAGACCCGAAGGGCTTAAAAACCGCCCGTGGAAGTTTTTGTCCCCTTGGAAACATGGAATTTTTCAGCCTTCTCGTGGAGCAATCAGGGCCGGGTTCCACCCAGGGCCTTATTGAAGTGCAAATGCACCGGGTGCTTTGATCTGCAGCTCTCCGCTTTTCCCAGCGATATTGCCAAACATCCTGGGCCGGCACGAGCTGATAGCAAACTGTTCCCTTGCTTATTTTATTTCTTTTTAGTGCCCGGGTTCGCCTTGATCTTCCCTCCCTCCTCTCACAGGGTGGAGACCCCAAGTTTATGGTGGATATTTATGGCTTGTTTCTTGGTGCCTTTGATGGGTGACTGCTGGTGGGAGAAGCAGCTGCTTAACTGGGAGTGGGTTTAAAAAGGGGTTAGAAGGGGATTAATGGGGAGAGGTGGAAATATCGGTGTTGTGTGGGGTGTTCTCAGAAGGAAAACTGACTCAGGGGTGGTTTGTAGCTGGGGGGGGGGTTGTGGGGAATCAGGAAGGCTCTGCCTCCCTCCCACCATAAAGGTTTAAAAATCCCTCAGAAAAGTAGTTTTAGGTCCCGGGGTGATCTTGTGTGTGAAGTGTAATTTTTTTAAAGGTGTTTTAAGTCAGAACGTGATGAGTTTGGGGTTTATTTGTCCGGTTTTACACGGGGGGTTAAACCCTGTCTCGTGCTCCCCTCCTGCTGCCCGTGCTCAGGACAGGCTGAACACTCCGGTTTGAAACTTTCAGGAACCGGCTGTCACCCCCTGCCCAACCTGCCCTGTGTCCCATCCCTGTCCCACCCCTATCCCATCTCTATCCTATCCCTATCCCATCTCTATCCCACCCCTATCCCATCTCTATCCTATCCTTATCCCATCCCTATCCCATCTCTATCCCCACTCTATCCCATCCCAATCCCATCCCTCTCCCACCCCTGTCCCATCCTATCCCTATCCCTATCCCTATCCCTATCCCTATCTCTATCCCT
>JAWWEU010000055.1:849186-873776 GCA_035583155.1 Acropternis orthonyx | reverse complement strand
ATGGGATGGGGGCAATGGGATGGGGGTATGGGGGCAATGGGATGGGGGTATGGGATGGGGGGTATGGGGGTATGGGATGGGGGCGGTGGGATGGGGGGTATGGGATGGGGGCGGTGTTTGTGGGATGGGGTCTGGGGTGTGGGCACTCTGTGGGGCGGGGAGGGAGCCTGACCCCGGTATGATGTGAGGCTGGGGTCAGCCCCTCGGTGTGATGTAGCGCTGGGACCCCAATATGATGTGGGTCTGGGGGCTCTGTCCTCTACAGGGCGTGGGGCTGGGGCGGGGCGGGTGCCCTGTATGTGGGGCTGGGGTCAGGCTCTGCCGTGCTGTCTGCTCTGGGCTCTTCCCCCCTGTGTGCTGGGAAGGTCTGGGAGCCCCCACTGTGCCTGGCCTGGTGTGGGGCTCAGCCCTGTGTGCTGTGGGGTTGGGGTCAGACCCTGCCACCCTGTCTGCTGTGGGGCTGGGGCTGGGGGAATTCGCCCAGACACTGTGACATTTGTGAGGGAGCAGCAGCTGTGCCTCTCTGGAACGGGGACGTAGGTGACAACAAGGTTGTAGGATGAGACACGGGGGTGTAGAAGTGGCAGGAGCTGGAGGAGCCGTTTCCGTCCTGTCTCCTGCTGCAGGGCAGGACCTGGCTCAGAACCAGCATCAAACCTGCTCTTTAAAGAAGCTGGAATGAAGGGGAGTAAAAGGGAAAGTAGAAGGGAAAGAAGTGTGGGAGGTGCCTGTGGGATTTCCTCTCTGGGCTGCTGTTCCTTCCTCAAACCTCCTTTGCCAGGAGTATCCTTTGATGAGGGCCTGAAATTGTGTGTCTGTTACATCCAGCAGGACCAGTGGAATGGCCAAGCCCGAGGGCACCAGCCAGAAGTTCCCAAGCAGAGGATTATTTCCTTCTCTCAGTATTCCCCCTCCCTTTTAATGGAGACAGGGAGCCACTTCATCTGTTCCCACAACCTGAAATTTTCACCTGAGCTGTTCTTTCCTTCTCTGCTGACAAATCTTGTCCCAAGCAGGGCCAGATTTCACTACTGCTCTTCACACACCTGTCTGTGGTTTATTTTTGCCTTAAAGCTAAAGCCCATAACTATCAAATACTGTCATCTGATGCTTTTCCAACTAATTCCGTTCCCTGCTCAGAGGTGGGAGCCCCCCCAGAGCCCCACAGGTGAACTTTGGGGTCTGGCAGCTTTATTTGTGGAGCTGATGTCATGGCTTTTTTAATTCCCATGGCAACACATCGCAGGAGGATGCTGAAGAAAGGAGCTGAACACGAGGAGATTTTCAATGGCAACAGAGCAGGCATCCAAGAGCAAGTCTGAGACAATAATTAGTTAATTAGGGTAAAAATAAAGATGAATGTGGAAAGTCCCAAAGGCTGATGGGCTCGTGCTTTCCAGTTCAATGTTTCCTTGCAGACACACCTCCCATAAACAGAGTTAATTGGGATTAGCCCCATTTCAGAGTTGGACAACCAGAGGCACTGAGAAGAAGAAAACTGCCTGTGGTCA
This sequence comes from Acropternis orthonyx, assembly GCA_035583155.1. Lineage (NCBI taxonomy): Eukaryota > Metazoa > Chordata > Aves > Passeriformes > Rhinocryptidae > Acropternis > Acropternis orthonyx. The sequence goes on along the minus strand of JAWWEU010000055.1, from coordinate 872,265 downwards.
GGCAGCATTGTCTGGGGGCAGATCCCTCCTATCCCTCCTTTCTGATCGTTAACCTTGGCTGCAATAATTGGGGTTTTCAGGCCTCTGGAGACTGTCAGTGGGGTGTGACTGTGGTGGGTGTTCATCTGTTCTGTACACGAGGAAGGACTTTTCTCCTCAGCCTCTGGAGCAGGGATGGGTTCCTGGAGTTGTGGTTTCCTGTGGATCCCTGGTTCCTTCTCTGGGACAGGGGTGGGTTCCTTGTTCCTCAGTTTGAACCCCAGGACTTCTCCTGGCATAAATTATTTTCCTGGAAGCCACAAGCCATGATAAACAGACATTTACAGGCGCTGGGAACACGGCACATGGGCTTCTCCCTGGCTGATTTACTTGTCTGGCAAGAGCCATAAATTCTGAAGCTTCAGGGCTGAAGTCAGCCCTTGGGAGCTGGGCTTAGGGAAAAAGCTCTTGGACAGGCTTTTGCTTGTGGAGAGTCTTGCATTTCCCCTGAAACACGTCCTTCTTGGGTTTCATTACGGATGCCGTGCCTGGTGATCCTGGTCCTATGGCATGGATGTGTCCTTGGAGACCCGGGGGAGAAGGAGGAGCTTTACCCCTCTGTGTGCTCTGAGCCAGGCTTGGTGTCCAGCTCAGCTTTGGGACAGCGCCCAAATCTGTGCCCCTCCTGCTGCCTCAGTTTCCCTGCTCACCTACATTTCCTGCATTTAAGTTGCTCTGGAGAGGGACTGTATCCCACCAAGGGCATCCCTCTGCTAGGGCACCACTCCTGTCTGCCCTTAGGAAGGGTCCCTTTTAGATGCCCATGGATGGGGACCGTGGGATGTTCCCAGGGAGGACAGGGTGGATGATGGGGTGGGAATGGGGACAACGGCAAGGGTGGAGAGATATCTGGCCTAGGAATGCAGACAAGGCTGGTCAGATGTGACGCGTCCTGATTTGGGGGGTACTTTAGGGTGCTTTCCTTCCTTTCAAAAAGGAAAGGGAGGACAGAAGTGAATGCAATGGATTCTCCCCCTTCCAGCAGCGGCTGCGGGAAATCTCACCCTGGGGGGAGGCAAGTCGTGGGGATGGGTGAGGGGAGTTCACAGACCCCTTTCTCCACCAGCCTCCCCAGCTCGGGGGGCGTCTCTTCCACCCAGGTGGGCTTGGCCCCTCGCCCCTTCCCTCCCCTGCAGGCGCAGGAGGGGAGCGAGGGGAGGGGGAAGCCGGCGGGGTGTTTAGGGGGATTGTCATGGTTACCGCCCTGGCAAAACAAACGGCTCCACTGGATGATGATGATGATGGTGGTGGTGGTGGTGGTGGTCACTCAGACAGCTCCGGACACTGTGGGGCAGCGGTGGGGGGTGAGAAACCCATCCCGGGGAGCCAGAAAGCCACCCTGGCGAGCCAGAGCCCCCCCGCCCTGGGGCGCCAGACACCCTCCCGGCTCCTCGCCGCCGGGGCACATGTTGCTGCAGCCCGTTCGGTAAGACCCTTCCTCCCCCCTCCCCAGACCCGCCCTGGACCCCCCCGGGACCCCCAGCCCGGTGGGGAGGCTCCGAGGGCGGGGGGTGATGCCACCGGTTGCCGAGGTGGCTGGTGGTGCAGCGCTCCCCCACCCCAAGCCCCGGCGCTCGCTCCTCTCCCTCTTCTCCCTCCCTTTTCCTCTCTCCTCATCTCCCTCTCTCCCTGTCTTCCAGCGACAAAAGCGCTCCGCAGCCGTGCCTGTCGCCTCCGGGATTCCTCCTGCCCCTCCTGCCCCCCCAGCCCAGCCGCAGAGGGGCTGGAAAAGTGGGTGAAGTTGCTCCAACCCCCCCATTCCCTTCCTCCTCCTCCTCTCTCCCAGGAAAGGTAAGAAAAGCAGCGGCTACTCTCCAGTTGCTCCTGCACCTTTTTAGCTCCGCAGGGGTGGGTGTGAGGTGTGTGTGTGTCTGTGTGTGTCACTTCCCAAGGCTGTGCACGATCCCAGCACAAAGCCGCTCGCTGAAGAGATCCCTGTCATAATATTTCTGCAGGCACAAGCCCACACTTTGCAAGCTGCTGCTTCCCAGCCTTGCCTTTTCCCAGCTGGATGGTGAGTCCCGGAGCATCCCATCCCTCCCCAAAATTGTGCAGAATTAGTAGTGACTGTCTCCATCTCCCTGCAGGCAGAGGACAGGGATGGATGGAGGGGATGATGCAGGGGGTGATGGGCTCTTGCTCTCCTGGGCTGCCAGGTGGGATATCCCGGCTGTGGACACACTGTTTCGGAAAGGAGGACTGACCTTGGCAGGGTGAGGGGGGACTGATCCCCCCAGTAAGGGTCAAAGCACTGAGACCTGGCTTGTATCTGCCACATTGGCTGGGGCATGGCAGGACAGGGATGGATGGGCAAGGGCTGTGCGGCTCCTGAGGGCGCTGCATTTCTCCTTGGATCCAGATGCATCCCAAACATGGAGCTTGGCAGGATTGGCCCAGTCAAGGGGTGTCTGGGAGAACACCCCACCCTCTGGCTCAGCCCAGAGATCTTCCCCCAGCTGCATGCCCGGTAAGGCTGGGGTTAACTAAACCCTGTGTCAGAAATGACTGATTGACAGCTCTAGAAGGGGGCTTGGGACGTGAATCCAGGTCCTTGATACCCAGCTCTGGGGGCCAGGCTGGTGTCCCAAGACACCAGCCAGGTGTATGACTGGCAGTGCCCAAAATCTCTCAGCCAGGCGTGTCAATCACGTCCCAACCTGGCACTGCATCACTCCGGGAAGGAGGGCCCAGTTGCTTTCACTGGGCACTGGCAGGAGCAGCTGCTCCCCAGCTTTCCCCCAGTCCCCATATCTGAGGCCTCGGGGTGGCCTTGGGGACACCCCAGAGGGATGTGTGTCTCTGCCCAGCAATCCTTGTCACTGCTGTGGCAGTGGGGGGCCATGTTGTCGCCTTCCAGGACCTGCAGTGGCTGTTTTCCTGGTTTCCCCATCAGGTGGGATACCTCGCTTGCAGTTTGAGGTGTGGGGAGACTGTAGATGGGAGAAAAACTCCTGTAGCTTTTCCTGAGATGTTCCCATTCTGAATCCCTGGATCTTCCAGGAAGGAGAGCACTGTGTGTGGTCTTGAAACACCATTTGCCTTGTTGCTTCCTAGAGATGTTTTGGGGGTTGGTCCCAGTTCCCTGGCCAGGTTTGAGCCTCGTGTTTTGGGGGAAAGCAGCTGGAGGGGTCCGGTATGTCTCAGTCGTGACCTGCAGCTGACGTGAGTCAGGGAGGTGAAGTCAGGGGTCCCTCAGCAGCATTCCCACATCTCCCTGAGCCCTGCTGCCCCTGAAAACGAGGGAAAATTCCCAAGTGTGATTCTGATTGACAGCCCTGAAAGTTTGGGAAGCGCAGGGCTCCTCATGTCTTGGATTTGCAAACAGGGGGGAGTTTTGCTGATGGAGGGTTGTGGTGCAACAGGCACCTCTGTCACCGTCCTTGCCCGGGTCTGTCCATCGGGCGCTCCGGCTGCCGTCATCCCGGCGAGCCACTGGATGTCAGTGTTGATTGAGACAAGACGGAGCGGAAGGAATATTTCACCCAGCTGCAGGAAACCAGGCATCCTCTGAGCACTGGGGATGTGCCCCATGTCTGGCTCGGACCTGGAGGTGGGATCTCCGAGGGAACCCCTTTGGGGCCGGGCAGGGGTTACGACAGGGAGAGGCAACAATTCGGCAACCCAGAAGTGCGTCTGTCACAGCGTGTGACATCGGGGCTGGGCTTCTCGTGGTAATTCCTGTCCTGAGGGGCTAAAGCAGCCTGGGCTTGCCCTTGAACATCTCCCCTTCAGGCGGCAACGCCAGAGGGGGCTGTGTTGGGTTTTATTCCAGCTCCTGGTTTGGCTGTCCCCGTGCTGTTGTCGGCTGGTGTGGCACTGCTGGGACTCCAGCCCATGACTGGGACTCGGGTCCTCTCCAAACCCAGGCTGTGCACTCACAGTTTGCTCTGTTTTCCTATTCAATGCATGAAAATACACCTCAGCAGAGAGCATTATTCTGCCCCTGCCTTTACTCCACGTGCTCAGACAGATTTTTTTGAGGGCACATCCGTGCTCAGAGACACAGACGGACACCCAGGGCGGCTCCACGCAGCGCTCCAGGCATCGCCCCCCCTTTTTCAGGCACATAAACACATTTCCCAACCCAATCCTTTGAAAATTCAGCCTCACGATGCTGGGACAGGCACCTACAGCCATGTGGAGATGCTCCAGATCCCAGCCCTGTGCACTTCGCACGTCACCGGGACTGTCCGCAGACGTCGGAGCAGCATCAGCGCCTTCCCCGTCAGTCGGGCACGGGAATTGGCCGAGGGAATTGCCTGGAGTGGGGTGAGCACGTTACTGCGTCTCTCCCCCCTCCGTGGCCAAGAGGAGCCGCGGATTGTCATGGAAAGAACGTTCATAAAGAAAGGGAGGAAAAAAAAAAAAGATAAAAACTCAGCAGCATCCCCCGTGTGTGCCAGGTCTGGAGCGTGGCTGGCCAAAAGACAGCATCTGTCCCCAGGCCTGAGCTGCTCCCCAGTTTATGGGATTACAGATGTGGAGTATTTGAGGGACTGAAGGTATTTCCCCGTCTGTTTCCCTTTTTCCTGGGGTGCCAGGCACAGCATGAAGCCGTGGATTGGGAGGCATCTGGCCGGGTCCGTGGGATGGCCCCGTGCCTGCCCCAGGGCCCGTTTGGTGGCAGTGAGGGGACACGCTGAGGACGGGGTGGGTGCAAGGATACCCTGTGCTGCCATGACGCTGGTGGTAATTTTTGGGATGAAGATGCTGCCAGATGCTGTGCTGAGGGTGCAGCCCCGTGACCTGGAAGGAGACCCAGCGCAGGTCCTGGAGCAGCAAAGGCAGGATGGGGATCAGCCGGGGTGCTGGCGATGGGCTCCTGGGGGGAGCAGGAGAGAGATGCCGGCTCTTCACTGCTCCCCCCGACTGCAGCCTCCCTGCTCTCCCTTTCCATGCTGCAGTCACTTGGTGGCGATGGTGACACGATCTGTGCAGAGCAGCCCCGTGGCTGTGCTGGCAGCATCCCCATCCACAGGGCTTTCACTGGGAAGAGCCCCCCGATCTTGCAGCGAGGGGACCCTCATTATCTCTCCCGGTAGCAGGTGGAGTCTTGACAGCTCCAGACTTTACAAGCCCTGTTGGCATGGCTTGGAGCAAACAGGAATGGCCCACCCTGGCTCAGGCAGGACTCCTGTGTGGGTAAAGCAGAGCTGGACATGCTCCTGTATCTCCTGAGTGTGCAGGGCTGCATCCCCATGGATGCATCCCCTGACCAACCTGGGCAGCTCCTGCTGTGAGCAGCACTTGTGTTGGCAGGAGAGGATTGAGTCGGGAAGGGCTGAGGTTGTTGGCTGGGATTCAGGGGCACGCCTTGGGATTGCTGCCCTCCATCATCATCTTCGCTGCTGTTTTCTTTGCTCGGTTTCCCTGGCTGCTTTACCCCATCCCAGCCAGCCCTTCTTGCTCTCCCTGCCTCTCCCTTTTTCCTCTCTTAATGCCGTTTCCCTGCCCGAGCACTCGTGGAGCTCATGGCCTTGATGTGTGCTGCTCACGTCTTCCGTGGCATTTGCATGTAAAGGTGGTTTTCAATAACGCAGGACTGGTAGGAAATGATAAAGTGGTGTGTTTCAGTGCTGCCGGCTCCTACTGGGCCTTGTAAATCACTGCACAAAGCACTGCAGAGCCAGCCAGGGAGAAGTGCTGCCTAGCAACCTCTGCCGATGCCCTGGGGGAGCGGGACGTGGCCCTGAAAGGCGCTTGAAAGGTGTGCTTTGAAACCCTCGGGCTTGGGGGAGAGGAGCTGGAGCAGAGGCAAACCTGCTCGGGGAAGAGAGTTGGAACGTAATTGGCAGAAGGAGGCACTTTGCATCTGAATGTCTCGGCTGAGCACAGCGTGGGATGAGTCAGCCTGTGCAGGAAGGATGTGTGGATACGGGGCAGCAGAGCCACGGCACGTCCCCGATCCGATGGGCAAGGGCGTGGGAGGGCAGGAGGATGGCGGGCTCTGCCTGCCCTTCCTTCCTTCCCGCAGGCTAAAGGAAGATTCTCAGGATCTTAGTCTTATCCCGAAGAAAGCTGTCAGTTTGGAGGATAATGAGGAGCCAGAGGGATAAAAAAGGATGTTAACCCGTTCTGCCCAGACTCCAGCAGTATGTGGAGCTGGGGAGACACACGTGTGTGGACCTCTGGAGCCACTGATCTCCAGCCAGGCAGGCTTGACCTGAACCTCTTCCCTTGTGCCGGTGGGGATACGGGGATCGGGTTTGCCGTGTGCCTTCCGACCAAGTCTTGCTCCGTCCCCATCTCCCTCAGTGGAGCCATCAAGCCCAGGTCTTGTCCTCTCCCGGGCCACTCACCTTTGTGTCCTCAAGGTGGCAGAAAACAACATGAGGTGACAGTGGCACACAGACATTTTGTGCTCCTCGTTCATTCTCACCTTCCCACCTCTCTGCAGCCGCCCACCATCCCCCACAGAGCCCCGGGAAGATGCCAGGGCTGGTTAACTGGGCAACCCTCTCCCCGCTGCCCCTCACAGCGTCAGAGGTGACATCCTGTGTCAGCGGCTACGCCTTTGGGATGACGGCCCTGCTCACCTACCACAACCCAGACCGCCAGGCTTTGGAAGGCAAGTTTCAAAGAGTAAAGCTTGGGAAGGGAACTGCAGAGCCAGGGATATCGCAGCGCTGGGTTTCTGTGTGTGCCTTAAACCTTCAGATGCTGGTGGGAAGCGCAACCAAGTGTGTTGTGTCCAAGGCTACAGTTTTTTAGGTGTGAAAAATGCCTGCGAAGTGCCAAGAGGGTGCTGGCTGATGAGTCCAAGGGAAGTGGTTGGTGTTGCTAAAAGCCCTGCTGGCCGGCAGGTGTCTTTGTGTTCCCCTTGGACGAGGGCACGGCTGTCGTGGGCTGCGAGGCAGCCGTGTCGCGGCGCGTGGTGACAGTGCAGATCAAAGACAAAGCCAAGATAGATGACACGCACTTGGACAGCTGCAGCCTCCCCTGTGGAAGAGGTGAGGGGGTGGAAGGTGTTTTAGGGAATGTGGGGGAGGAAAGGATGGCAAGAGGAATGGGGAGGTGGCAGGGGGTGGCTGGCTGGCATATGCCATGGCATCGGGGGAGCTCCTTGTGAAAGGCTGAGTTGTTGTGCTGCTTGTGTCCCTGCCAAAAGTGTCAGGCTTATCTGTTTTGGAAAGAAGTGCTGCTTCTGGGCAGGCAAAGGATTGATGCAGAGGAGTGGAGCTTTTTAGACAGTGCTGCTGGGTGCAGGGAGGGCTGCTTTGGGTGTTTCATTCAGGGATGGGAGGAATACTTTCCACTGTTGTGACACTGTTTCTTCCTGGTGTGGTCTTCTCTCTGTGCAGGAAGGATCCTGATGGATGAGGACCTGGAGAGGATTGTTTTTGTGGCTAACCTGGGCATGATTCCTCCCCTGGAAAGCATCTCCATCTTCATCAGCACCTCCTCTGAGCTGCAGACTCTGCCCAGTGGGGCCGTGAGGGTCCTTCTGCCAGCTGTGTGTGTCCCCAGGGTCCCCCAGGCCAGCCTGGAGAATGCCAGCAGCCTTTCCAGCCACCAGCTCCGAGAGTACGGAAAAGCACGGGGTGGGCTCTGGCTGGGACTGATGCAGAGGGATGCAGGGCTGGCAAGGAGGACCCTGTGGTCACTGCAGGAGGCTGGAGAGCTGCTGCAGGCTCTGCCTCTGGCAAAGCTGCAGTTCCTGGGGCATAGAAGGTGTTCCCAGGGTTTATTTGGGCTCATCTCACTGGCAGGGACAAGCACCACTGTGGATCAGGGAGCCCAGATCAAGGGAGCAGGTTCTGCCTGGCTCAGCTGCTGGACCGTGAGGCCACCAACCCCTTCGAGTATGAGTTCAGCTTCTCCCTGGAGATCCGGGGACCATGCCTGCTGGCAGGTAGGGACACCAGGGCCATCCTGCTCTGCTGGGATGGTTTATCACCTCCTCAAGGCAATATCCACACTTTTCCCCCTTCACTGCCCCTCGCTGTGGGATCTATTTTGCCAAGTTAACTGTGCTGAGGTGGATTTATCAGCAAAGCCCATGCCCACATGGGTTCCTGCCCTCTGCCACTTTGTCACCTCTTCTCCCTGGTCTTCCCAAGCCTCAATCCCTAACGGCACCTTGGTTTTCCTGGGCAGGTGTTGAGAGCCCTACACACGAGATCCGAGCAGATGCCGACCCCTCGGCTCGCTCCGCCAAGAGCATCGTGATCACACTGGCCAACAAACACACCTTCGACAGACCCGTGGAGATCCTGATCCATCCAAGTGGTAGGTGGGCTCTGCTTCCTCTCTGCTGCTCTTGCCCCTTCCTGAGATCCTCATCTGTAGCTCTGGACACAGCTGGATTAGCACTGGTTTTGCAAATATTGCCAGGGTTAAGCTTCCTTAGGAGGTAATTCTGGACTCTCTCAAGGTTTTTGGCACTCCCCGAGCTCAAAGATATTGCTGTTTTCCCAACCTGCCTCTCTGCCAAACCCAAAGTTTAGCCAAGGCTGTTCTTCACTGAATTCTCTGCACTTCCAGAGCCCCACAGGCCTCACATCCTAATGGAAAAAGGTGACATGACACCTGCAGAGTACGAACGACACCTGAAGGGGAAGAATGATTTCATTAAAGGCACTAAGAAAGACTCCAGTGCTGAGAAAAAGGTGAGAAACAAAAGCTGCAGGTGTTAGCTGAGGCTTTGCCTGACCTGGAGCTGAGCTAGTAAATGATTCCTTGTTTGCAGCACCAGATATTACACTGTCCCTATAAGCTCTTCAGGATCCTCCTTCAGAGAGGGGATTGTGTGGAGGAAGAGGGGAAAATTCAGCAGTGCTGCTGATAAACTGAGTGTGGAAGGAGCTTTGAGATGGTTATTGTGTGTATAATTAGTGCTAGTCTAGCATAGCATAATTAGAGAGGTGCACTGTGATAGCATTAAGAGTATTATAATTATTGCAATGACATAGAATAAAATATTCTTTTAATTGCTCAGTAAGTGTTTACTGTTTCTGGATAGCTGTCAGAGAGAAAGAAGTGATTTCACTTAAAATAATGAGCTGAACTGAAGACAAGGTGGGAGAAACTTCTCTTTGTTCTGCTGAGCAGCAAAGAGAAAACTATCTGCAGTGGGATTTGTGCCTCATCTTCCAGCAGTTCTGAAGGACTGAGTGACAGCCCAGAACTTCAGCGTGTCTGGGAGCAGCTCAGAGCGCTGTGAATGTCCAGGGTGGGCGTCTTCCCCTAAGGCACAGGCTGTGCTTGCGTGACCACAGCCCGGGGCTGAAGGTGTCAGCGCCTGTTTTACACACCGCAGCGCTCCCGTGTGCACCCAGAGATGCTCAGCTCTCCCTGAACTCCTTCTCCATGTGCCTGATCCTGGGCAGAAATCCCAGAGCTGCTGCAGGGATGCCTCCCTGTGCTCCCATGATTTCTCCTTTCACCAGAGAGATGGCAACCCTCCCTCTCCTTCCCTTTCTCATTCCACCTCCTGCCATGAGCAGGGACACCTTCCACTTAACCAGGTTGCTCCAAGCCCTGTCCAGCCTGGCCTTGAACACTTCCAGAGATGGGGAATACTTTTCTCTGTGCCACGGTCCCTGATTTAGGTTTTCTGGCAGCTGTTGTCCCCTGAGCAATATGTGAGTGTGGCTGGGGGGAGCCAGGAATTCCATTTACCCACAGACCAGCTCCGCTGAGGGTATGGACAGAACAACTTCAGTGCACTCTGAGCCTTGGTGTTACCAGCTCTGAGGCCAGAACAAGCAGATGCTGGCCCTCAGAAGGCCTCACACTTACACATTCAGGCACAAAAGCCCTGCTGTGATTCCCCTGGGAGCGCAATGGGGTGGAAACCTCAACCTCTTGATCTCTCCCCTTCTTTCTCACAGACAGAAATCATCAGGAAACGGCTGAACAAGGACATCCCCCACCACGCCATCATCATGCTCAACTTCTGCCCTGACTTGAGGACTGTCCAGCCAGGCCTTCGGAAAGCCCAAGGGGAGTTTATCTTCCTCATAGACCGGAGCAGGAGCATGAGTGGCGTGAACATCAGCCATGTCAAGGTACCTGCAGGAGGGGAAGCACCTGTGTGTCAACAAAGGATGAATTTTAGAGAGCAGTGGGGGTGCTGAGTGCTGATGAGTGTTCATTAGGAGGGGATGGGGGGTAATTACATGCTGTAGCTTTAGTTATCTCAGCCGTGAGGCTTGTTAGGTACCTGCAGCGAAGCTCATTCTCCCCTGTTCTCTTCCTCTTCTTCCTGTCAGCACATCAAAGGCAAAGTTGTTTTCTGTCCCTCTCCTGCTGGCCTGTTCTGTGCATCCCTTCTCCACTTCTCCCTATCTCCAGAAGGGCTTTAGGTGATTTCTGTCCAGTGGAGAAACCTCCAGAGAGCTCCAAGGGGAGCAACATGCTGACCGTGCATTAGGAGACGTTTGGCTAATGGGCACCTCTGTGCACTCCCAGAAGTTGTTTGAACATGAGACATCCCTTTTGCAAACAGAAATGAACAGCAGCAGCCTGGTGGAGGGTTGTGGCAGGTGTGCTGAGACCTCTGGGTTAAAAAGGGCCTGGAGAAAGGCTTTGCCCATGTATTTTGTGGGTCTGAGGTTGCCCTGTTAGATGTGACTCTTTACCCGGCACCAGCCCTGGTGCCGGATCATGCACTCACTCCGTTGAACCTCATGAGGTTCACACAGACCCACTTCTTGAGCTTGTCCATCTTTTAACACATCTCCTTTCCCATCTGTCTCCGGTTTCCATGGGAACTGCTGGAGGACAGACACCTCCGGCAGCAAGGATTGGGATGCTGGGGAGCTTGAGGATGGCTGCAGCAGGTCCCCTGGGAACAGAGCTCCTCTGAGCTGTACCCCCTTCCCCCAGCACCTTTAGGACTCTGGGAATCTCTGCCCCATGCTGGATTTTTGCTTTCCAACTCACAGCATGGCTGGGTCAGGGCACTGCAGTCTCTGTGCATCCTCCATGGAGGCTGGTTTGTCCCATGGGAATGGGGGCCTGCAGGGACAGGCCCCTTCTCTGGGAGGTCCTGAATGGGGACTGCCATCGCAGGAGGGCTGTAAAAACAGGGAAAAGGCTATTCCCCCGTGGCAATATATTTTGTTGGAGACAGTGGGCATTTCAGAGGAGATGCCTCAAGGCAGAAACCTACTGTCCCTCTTTTGAGTCTCCCATCCTTGTTTATCACTTGTAAACGAAAGTCCCTCACAGCAGGGGCTCTTCTTAGTGGTTTTGGGTGGGTTCTGCTTGTTGGAGCTTTCTGCATCATCCTCAGCTGGCTGGATGAGAGGGGTGAGAGGGCTCAGAGCTGTGCAGCCACAGGGATGGGATGGGAAGGGATGGGATGGGGTGGGATGGGATGGGATGGGATGGCCCAAGTGGAGCAGGAGGACACCCACCCAAAACAGCTGGGGTGAAAAGTTCAGAGGTTTAAATTCCCTGCAGCCACTTACTTTCCCATCCTGATGAAACCAGGAAGAGGAGCCAGGCTGTGATGGTGCATCAAGCTCGCTGGCAAAACTACTCTAATAACTGGGAATTGACTTTTCTGGAAGCAAACATCCCTCCTTATCGAGTTGCCATATAGATATGAGTGCAACAGGATCAGGATCAATATTTACCATAAGAAGCAATAAATCTTCCTGCTTGCTGAAACAGCAACCAGTCACTGGTTGCCCACTTTGGGAAGTGCCTTAACAGAAATATTTGGAAATTCGTATTTTTCCCCTTGCAATTAGTTCCAAGATGGGATGTCAGTGTTAAGAGCTGGAAGAGCCAGCATCCCAGGAGCCATCTGGGAGCAGCGGTATAAATATACCCTCGTAGGTTTGAGATAACAGCTTGGATGAAAGTACTCCAGAGCCTGCTAAAGGGCAGCCCTGTTCTTGTATTCCACTGATTTCCAGTGCTCCAGCTCTGCCTTGCTGAGTCGAGCAGGAGCTGGGAGCTGGACTGACCTGCCGGTCCCAGGCAGGGGTTCTCTGTGTCCCCTCTGTGGTCACTCAGTCTTTGGCAAGCACAGGACAACACAAGGTGGCTGTTCCTGCTCATTTGCCCTTGGCAGCTCCTCCTGGGACTGGCTCTAGGGTTTCTGCTGCTCTCGGCAGACTGGCAGGAGTCTGCCTTGATCAGCATTTAAAAAGAACAGAGCTGCTCTTGAACACTCGGCTTTACATTTGGCTTTAAACAAACACTTGGCTTTAAATTGGCCTCCTCTCCTGCCACAGAATTGCTCCTCCAAGCTCAAGAGCTCCTTGGGCAGTTCTTGCCCCGTTGCTGCTCTCACAAGCTCTGTCCTGGACTTGTCCACAACCATCACAAATGCCTATGACAATCCAATTTGCTCTGCCATTATGTAAAGCCCAGGAATAGGCACGTTAGATAACCACCTCTGGGAAAGAAAATAGCTTCAAACTGTTGTCTCCCAGTTATTTTAATTGAAGCCAGCTATGAATACAAGAGAATTGGGGATGGGGGAGGCTTTTCCTTTTGTGTAACTTTGAGCTGTTTGTTTATTTTCTGCAAGTTCAGGCATTGAGATGCATTGCGTGTCGCACTTCTCAATTTCACACTCTGCTTCTCACCCACCAGCTCGGTGCTGCAGCACCGTGTTGCCAGCACAAATTGAATCCCTTAAAAACAAACACAAAAATTTGTTCAGCTCTTTGTTGGGTTTCTTTGTTTGGTGGTTTTGTTGTGTGTGGTTTTTTCTTTTTTTCCCAAAGACTCCCCATTTTCCTCACTGCTTTGGGTCCCAAATACCACTAAGGGACTTTGGAAAGAGCCGTGTCGCTGTCACAGTGCATGGGAAAGAAGTAGTTGTTTTCTTGTGAAATGCAGGTGGGAATAAGGTGGGATGGCAGAGCTTTGGCTGGTGAAGCTGTGGCAGCCAGGGAGAGCCCTGGTGTGATGATGTCTGTTTGCTTTCCACCCCCAGGATGCCCTGTTGGTCATTCTCAAGAGCCTGATGCCCACGTGTCTCTTCAACCTCATTGAGTTTGGATCCACCTTTAAAACCCTCTTTCCTGCCAGTCAGGCCTATTGTGAGGTGGGTGAACCTACATTTCAGAGAACCATAGGACCACAGTCTGGTAGAATTTTCATGGGACCTTAAAGTTCATGTCATTGCACCCCCTGCCATGGGCAGGGACACCTTCCACTAGCCCAAGTTGCTCCAAGCCATATTCAACCTGGCCTTGAACACTTCCAGGGATGGGGAGTCCACAACACCCCTGGGCAACCTGTGCCAGGACCTCCCCCCGCCTCACAGGGCAGAATTTCTTCCTAATATCTAAAGTAAACCTGCCCTTCTTCAGCTTAAAGCCACTCCGTCTTGTTCTGTCACTTCAGGCCCTCCTGAAAGGTCCTTCTCCATCTCTCTTGGAGCCTCTTTAGGTACTGGAAAGGGCTCTGAGGTCTTCCCAGGGCCTTGTCTTCCCCAGGCCAACTCCATAGCAGAGATGCTGCTTGGTGCTCCGAGGGAGCTGGTGCTGACAATTGCACTGCTCCTTTGGGCAGGAGAGCCTGGCCCTCGCCTGTGAGAGCATCAGGAGGATGCGAGCCGACATGGGCAGCACTGACATCTTGTCCCCTCTGAAGTGGCTCATGCGTCAGGCCATCCACAGGGGCCACCCCCGGCTGCTCTTCCTGCTGACGGGCGGGGCCATCAGCAACACGGGGAAGGTTCTGGAGCTGCTGCGGAACCACTCCTGCTCCACCAGGTACAGAGGCATCGCCCCTGTGGGGCCAAAGTCCCGGCACGGCGTTGGATGTGCCTCTCCTTGGACGCAGCTCCATCTCCCACACATCCCCACTTCAGAGACACAGGCAGGAGAGATTGCTGCTGTGAGCCATGGGAGAACCTCAAAGGGTTTGGAACAGATCCCAGAAGTTCAGATGCTTTTTAAACAATCAAAAGCAGGATAATTGAGCTGACAACTTCGCAGCTCTTGTCTGATGTTTCCTGCTAGGAGAGATTGACTCTCCAACAATCTTCCTTGCCTTTTTTTTTTTAATTTTTTTTTTTTTTTAAAGCACATCTGGGGTTGGCCCCAGCTGCTTCCAGGATGGGGCTGTGCAGAACTGAATATGCTGAAAGGGAGCGCTGTAAAAAGCAGCTAATTTGTGCCTCAAGCTCTCAGCCTGGCTTTCCAGCCCTGATCACAGCCTGTTCTGGTTTCTCCTCTGCCTCTTTAAGGGGCACAAAGCATAAGAAAAGTGTAAGAAATCCTGATTCCTCTTCCATCCCTCAGACTTCACGGCTTAGCAGGAAAGCTGCTCTGTGGGTTTTTAGCTACATGGAGGTCTAATTGCTTCCCAGCCGTACAGGGCATCCCACTCCTCAGTCTTTGAGAGGCGTGGGAGAAATGTGATCAGAGTTAGAGTGTGGTCTCAGGTGACCCTGGAAGGCAGGATTGTGTGCATGGCCCATCTCAGAAGCAGATCAGAACCTTATTTAAGAGGGGTGTGAGGCTGGCTTAGGGTTTACAGGCAGCTGAGGATTAAAAAGCCCTAAGAGAAAAGCCCCTGGTGTAGATGCAGTTTGCTGCTGAAGGTGGTTTCTCTCTCAGTGATCCACTCCCCTGGCCAAATGCCATATCGCACTGGAGCTGGGTTAATTTCCTTTGGACACAGCAGTGGGCTAAAGCCAGGGGGATCTTCTGCCTGCAGGGAGTGGATGAGCTGCGTGGGGCTGGGGGATGGCTTGTCCCCTGGCTTTTGACTCTCCCTCTGCCTGCAGGGAGTGGATGAGCTGCGTGGGGCTGGGGGATGGCTTGTCCCCTGGCTTTTGACTCTCCCTGTCCCTTTGCAGGTGCTACACCTTCGGCATCGGGCCAAAGGCCTGCAGGAGGCTGGTTCGGGGTCTGGCTGCCGTATCCAGGGGCATCGCCGAGTTCCTGGCGGAGGGGGAGAGGCTGCAGCCCAAGGTACAGCCCCTCACTCCCCAGGGAGCGCCCCGTGCTGCTCTGACGATGCTCTGGTTCAGCGAGAGGGAGGCCAGGGCTCGCAGCCGGTTTATTGCCCATCCCTGTGCCGCCTTCGCAGCTCCCCCCCGGCAGCAGGTGGGCGAGCGGCAGGGGATGAAAGAGCATCCTCATCTCCGGCTGGGGGAGGGTGTGTTTAGCCGGCGCGTGGGGCTGGGGAGACGCGCTAGCCGCGATACGGCAGCTCCGGCTTCAAAGGCAGCGGTTGCCTCCGACACCGGCGAGGGCAGAGGGACCGGCATCAAAGCGGCCAATTAGTTTTGAAGTCAGGCTGAGCCGTGGCTTTGCTCGGGCGAGAAGGAGCGCGCGTTTGAGGGAGAGGAATGCGCTGCGATAGCTTTGCCTATTCAGCCGGCTTTAAAGCCTGTTCATTTCCACTCTGCCCATGCAGAGTAAGCCCATGTGCCTCAAATTCGGCGTGAGGACGGCTCTGTCCCCTGGTGAAAGCACAGTGCCCAGCGTGTCACCCGCTGCATGACTAAAGCCACGGGGAATTGAGTCTTTAGCTCCTAAAGATCTCTAAAAAGCCAGCTCTTGCCTTCTTGATCTAAAAATGAGGATACAGCAAAGCCCCCGCCTGCAGGAACCTGGAGCACACAAAACCTCTCTAAGACAGAACGGCATCAACATTTCTGATGTAAATTAAAAGTAAAGACAGTGAAGAGAGGTTTTTTTATCGAGCTATTAATAAGAGCTTTGCAGGCTGTGCAGCTCCGTGCCTTCAGCAGTCTGAGGCATCAATTAATGGCCTTATAAAACACAGCCTGGTGTGTCTTCCCAAGCCTGTGAAAAACCAAGGAACAATAGGGAATATTTGAGCTGCTCTGCCTCTAAATGCGATGTTCACTTGCCCTGGTGTGTCCTCTGAGCTGGCAGCGTGTGCAAGATCAGCACCATGCTCCATCAATATCTGCCCTTGGTGAAGAATCATTCACACAGTCATTTAGGGTGGAAAAGCTGGTTGTAAGATTGTGGAGTGCAACCATTAATGCAGCACTGCTAAGTACAGTTGTGCGCAGTTGCTGGGGGTGCTGGGCTGGGTGTTGGAGTAGGCTAAGGGGGCTGCCAGGAGAGGGTAGGAATCGGCTGGTGGGTTGTTTGAAGACATTTTCCCCTTTCCTGCAGCACACAGCAGGTGCCCCATGGCACACACAGCACCCAGCTGCTGTTTAACCTGTCCCCTCAGATGATCAGGTCACTGAGGAAGGCGATGGCACCGGTCCTGAGTGACGTGTGTGTGGAGTGGGTCTTTCCCGAGAGCACCGAGGCCTTGGTTTCCCCTGTCAGCAGCAGTTGCCTCTTCCCTGGTGACCATTTGGTCAGCTACGGCGTCATCTGTGACACCTCGATGTACCTCTCCAAGCTCAGATCCGTGAGTCGGTGGGGCTGTCCCAGGAGCGTGGGGCTGTCCCGGGAGCGGGGGGTGTTGGGGTCTGTGTACACAAGTGTCTCAGCTCTGTGCGTGGTCAGGAGGTGTTTCCTTCGTCCTGACTCTGTCCTTGAGGGAGACGCTGGGCAAGACTTTGGGAAGAAACGGGGGATAGAGGCACCGGTGTGTGTTCTCAGGCGGGAGCCGGCTGACGGGGGCGGTGATGGGATCTGTTCCCTCTCTCTGCTCTCCCGCAGGACAAGCGGCGGCGCTACAGCACGATGCGTTCCCAGGAGTCGGGCAGCTCTGTTTTCTTTCACTCGCAGGAGGAGGGAGCAGGCGTGGAGAGCTGGAATCAGTGCAGAGACTCGGAGGGCTCGTACCCCGCCGAGCGCTCCCCCGACCAGCTGGGGGTGGGCAGAGATGGCGGGGGAGAGTCGGACACGGGTCAGAGTTCCCTCTGTGTGATGCCCCTGTCTCTCTCATCAAGTTCCTGTCACTGCTTGCCCGGTTTGCTTCTCTGGTAAAGAAGTGTCTTCAGCTGCAAAGAGCCAGAGGAGTTTGCAGGAGGGGATGACAGATGTCCCGAGGCTTGAGCAAGTCTGGTTTGAATGTTTTATCCAAACCTGTCAGGAAATCAAGGGAAGCCCTGGAGAGCTGGATACTCTGGAGATTTTCAGAGCTTTAGCTTTGACCACGTAATTATTTAGAAGCTTCCCAAGCAGTGTGTGAAGGAGTGGAGTGAGCAAATGGGTAGCTCTGCTAGACCATCCCTGCTCCTGCAAAGCATGTTGCCAGTCAGGGGAGAGGGGGAATGGATGCAAAGGCCTGTCCCCAGGGTGTCAGCCCTCCCCACCACCGTGTGGCTGGGGATTTGTGCCAGCAGCATGTGGCATAAAGCATCTGGGGAAACCTCTGTTACTCACAGGATGTTCTTCCCTCGTACTACTAGAGAAGCTGTGCTGTGCATCCCCTCCAACTTGTCAAAAGCAATGAGAAATCGTGCCTTTCCAAGGCAAATTTTACTCTTGCTATGACAGGAGAGTGTCTGCACTAATTAAATTTCATTAGCAAACCCTTTGTCTTCTCCAGGGAGGTTTGGGAAAATGCAGTCAGGCTTTTTCTGTCTGAAAACTGCTCAGACAAAACCTCCCCAGCCTGCTCTCCCGACATCTGCAGGAATTTTGAGCGTTCCCATTTCCTTTGGGGGTTTCACTAAAACTCTGCAGGGCTGAGTGTGGCCCCCTCAGGCCCGGGAGGACCCTGGGGTGGGTTCCTTTGCTCCCCACCGTGATCCAAGGGGGGATTGATGATGGGTGATCCCTCTCTGGGGAGGGGCTGATCCTCTCTCCCACATTTAGGAATGGATGTGAAGGGTTCCTCCAGGAGACGGGCGTACAGCACCACCCAAATCGCTGACCACGAGCCTGGCAGGAAGGTGCCCATGGCCAGTGATCCCGACACGGCCCTGGTGAAAAACCCCCTTCGGAAAAGCCGCCTGCAGGACCTGCAGCAGGTCAGCCCCGAGCCCTGGCAGGTGGATTTCCAGGTAGGTGATCCCTGGAGAGGCTTTGCCTGCAGGTGGAAGCCAGCAAGGAGCAGCAGGAAAATATCAGATACAGGGAAAGGGCCTGGCTCACACGAGTCCTAAGATACAGATATATAGATAGAGACAACAGACATAGATAATAGATATAGTTCTGCAGCATATCTCAAAGACGTGGGAAACAAGGCAAGCAGGGAGCAGAGTGCCATCCTGGTATGGCACAGCAGTCCCTCCCCATGGGAGCCCAGCTTTTCCCTGCTAAATTCCTCTCCCCTCACCCTGAGTGGCCTGTGCTTCACCTTCCTGCTCCTCTGCTCCTTCTTATGCCCCTATAATTTGGGATTCAAACTGTGTGCAGGGCTGTGGCACTTCTGTGCCTTGCAGGGAAAAGGAACTCAGTGCCAAACCAGGTTCCCAGCTGGATCCACAGCCGTAAGCAGCATTGGGGTGAGGTGTGGAGCTGTGTGATGAGACATCTGCTGAACAGGGTTATGTCCCCTGCCCACAGCAGGTGGAATTTGGGAAGGTTTTAGAACTGATTGTATGGGAAGGATGGGGATGGTTTTCTCTGATCCTTGGCATCACCTGGCTGCTGTGCACTGCAGTCAGCATGTGCAGGGCTGGGAGGACCAGCAGCACTTTTGTTCCCATGGAAACTGAGCGCAAGAGATGTTTGGGGCTTTCTTTTGCCTTCTGCCTCGGGTTAGAGATTGCTGGGAGAGAGGTGAGAGGTGAGATCAGGGGGTGAAGGGAAAGCAGGGTCAGTGCTGTGTAGGGAGGGATGAGAACCTCTGCAGCAGCAGTGAGGCTGGTGAACGTAAGCAGTGGTAGGTTTTAGGGGTACCAGTAACCTTCTGTGTACTGGGAAGGCTCACAGAGCATCCTCCTGCTCGTGGGGTGCTCAGTGTGAGAGCAGGGATGGAAACGACTCCCTTCTGGAGGGCAGTAAATGGTTAACAGCATCCATCCTGCTCTTAATCAAATGCAGCCTAGTTTTGCTCTCCCTCCTGCTGCCAGAGCTCCCAGAGGCTCTCCCAGCTCCCAGTCCTGCTGCCAGGACTTGACATTTTTGGGGAAGTGAAGGCGAGCCCTCAGCTCATCTCCACATGCGCTGTGCTGGGAAGGAAAGGTCAGCAGCAGCAACGGGCAGCTTAAAGCCCCAGCTCCATTGCCAGCTGGCTTCCTGTGGGTGGGAGGAGAGCTCAGGCAGGAGAAGGAGCAGATTTTGAATGGAAAGGGTCTGGCAGGGGCTTCTTTGAGCAGTCTGTTTTAAATATCTCAGTATTAAGCTGTCAAGTAGCTCCTGCAGCTGCCAGTCTCCCAGTTTTGCTGGTGGTCTCATAGAGCGTGAAAAATCCTGTGGTGGTGGGGGTCACATTCTTGGCTGTGACCCAGAGAAAATATGCTTTCCTCCAGCATGGAGATCCACCACTTTCTACCATCTCTGTCCCTCACTGGTGTTGTGCTAGGAAAATAGAGAGTGTGTCAATTTTAGGGGCGGCCTTCCCACAGCCCTGGGGCCAGGGATAAAAGCCAGAGCTTGCAGAGGAAAACATCTGTGTGGGATGTGACAGCAGAGGTGCTGGAGTGGGGGATTCATGTTTCCTGAAAGTGGAGAAATAGACTCATTAAAAAAAAAAAAAAAGAGATAAAAATTTCTTTCTCCCATCCCCTGCTCCTCTCTCCTTTCGTTACTAAGCAACTGGTCCTTGATCTTTCTGTCTCTCTTCTTTCCTTTGGTTCCCAAGTGAAGTCATTAAAATGTCTGGAGGGATGAAAATCATATTTCACCTTCTGCACGTCTAGGGATGGAGCCCCTGGGGCCAGGGTCCCTTGGGGACAGACACACTGCAGGTCTGATGGGCTGCTCTGGGCACGGATCCCAGCTGGGGATGGGCAGAGAGGGAAGGACTCGTGTGTGTGCAGGATTGCATCCCGTGCTGCGGTCGGGCAGGGAGCAGACGGGATGAGAAGGGACAGAGCAGGTCCCTGCAGGGAGCAGACAGGATCAGAGGGGGCGGAGCAGGTCCGTGCCAGGCATCAGAATGGGCAGAACAGGTCTGTGCAGGGAGCAGACGGGATGAAACAGGGCAGAGCAGGTCCATTCCAGGAATCAGAGAGGACAGAGCAGGTCCGTGCCATGGGCTGCAGCTGGATCCAGCCGTAACATCTGCTCTGCTCTCAGCCCTTCGCAGGCAGCCCTCATGACTCTGCCACCAGGATCCGTGGCAGAGGTGCCAGGCGCCCGTCCCTGCTCCATCGCAGCTGTGTGTCCTTCTGCCAGGACACCAACCCCCCGCCGGTGCCGGACTGGCTGCAGCAGAGTCCGGGAAGGGGCTTGGAAGCGCTCGGTGGCAGCGTGAGCCTGCGGTCCTCGTCGGACAGCCGGAGCCCCGGGGACCCGGGTAACTGGGGGAGGGGGAGGCACGGCCAGCCTCGCCGGGCGGGGCCAGGCTTTGGTGGCGTTGCGTAGGGCTCCTTGCCCCCGTGTGAAAATTAGGAAGGATTAATTACGGTTCCTTGGCGGCAGTGGGGAATTCAGCTGCCGGGGATGTGATTAAGGATCCGCCTGTCCCCTCTCTGCAGAGTCTGCCCAGCATCCGTCCCTCACGTTTGAGACGGAGACCTCCTCCGACTGGGAGCGGCAGGACCTGGATGCCAGCGCTGCCTTTGGCTCCCCGCGCTCCCCCAGGAGCCTCTGCAAGGCGGTGGTGAAGGGGCTGAGGAACAACGAGCCCGTGCAGTGGGAAGTCCCCTTTGATATCCGCCCTCTCCTCCGGGAGCGGGAGAGCCAGGCGGACGGTGACACAGACCTGTGGAGTGAGACCTTGCACCACCTGGCAGCCAAGTCGGTCATCCGGGACTTGGAGCAGCTCGCCGAGAAGG
Organism: Acropternis orthonyx; assembly: GCA_035583155.1. Lineage (NCBI taxonomy): Eukaryota > Metazoa > Chordata > Aves > Passeriformes > Rhinocryptidae > Acropternis > Acropternis orthonyx. Next base: position 851,477 of record JAWWEU010000055.1, on the reverse strand, counting down.
AATGTGAAATCGAGCATGGTAACACGCTGCTAGCTGCAGGCAGAGCCTGCCCGGCCTCAGGGGGACTTTCCAGCAGCCTCGGCAGCCTCTGGAATTAAAACAAGAGCTGCAAGTGGTGAAATATTAGGGAATGTCTCACACAGTTCCCAAATGACAGCTCCCTCCAGCTGCCTTGTGCTCTTCTCCTGCTTCTGCACTTTAACATGCCTGAGCTTCTGCTCCTTCAGACTCCTCAGGAGCAGGAGCTGGACTCAATGATCCTTGTGGGTGCCTTCCAACTCAGTATATTCCTTGATTTTATCAGGAAACGTGGTTCTTTTTAAGGAGCTGGTCTCCTGGAGCTGGGAGGAGGCATCAAACTCTGAGGGCCCAGCAGCAGCCACACATCACTGCTCTGAGCTGCAGGTCCCTGGCTCTTGTCAAACTTCTCCTCCATGAAGTGCATCTGGGCATGCAAAATATGAGCAAAACAAGCATCAGGCAGAGTGTAGAGGGATACAGGAATAGAGTCCCTGCTGGGCCAGGAGCCCAGGCATGGAGGTGGGTGTGGGGACTGGGTCCAAGCTGTGGGATGGACCCTGACTGTGGTGTCCCTCCCTGGCAGGGTCTGGGCGGCGGTACCAGCTCAGCGCTGTCCACACCAGCAAGGCCTGTAATGTCATCAGCAAGTACACGGCCTTTGTGCCAGTGGACCTGAGCACCAGCTCCTACCTGCCCACCCTGGTGCAGTACACCCACACAGGTAACGTGGGGTGAAACGTCCTGGAAGGGAGAGGGTCACTGAGAAAACCTCTCTCAGGGAAAACCCTATGAAGCCACGGCTCAATTCAGCACCAGACTATATAGCCAAGGCCATGGCTGAGCTCCTGGTGGTAAGCACCTCTTGCCATGGCCAGGGAAAAGGTCTACTCTTAGATTTGGATGCCCAAAGATGCCCACAGAATCCCAGAATGGTTTGGTTGGAAAGGACCTTTAAGATCATCCTGTTCCAGTCCCCTGCCATTGGCAGAGACATTTTCCACTAGCCCAGGTTGCTCCAAGTGCTGCCCAACCTGGCCTTGAAAACTTCCAGGGATGGGGCAGCCCCAGCTTCTCTGGGCAACCTGTGCCAGGGCCTGCCCACCCTCACAGGGAGGAATTCCTTCCTAATACCAAATCTAACCCTTCTCTCTGTCAGTTTGAAGTCATTCCCCCTTTGTTCTGTCACTACAGTTCCTGACCAAACTCCTCATTCTGTGGGTTTTGTTGGCACTGTGTGTGTGCCAGTCCCTCTCTAACCCTGGCCATTGCCTTCTCTCGTGCCAAGGGGCACCATCCAAGCAAGGCAACCAGAGGCGCCTGAGCTCAGGGAACAGAAGGCATCGTGGCTTTTCCCCTGGACGTGCCCAGTCAGCTTGTGGCCAGAATGGAGATGATGGATTTTACAGCACGAGTAAGATTCCCTGTGGGATTTGTCTCCTTCCTGGTGTTACGGATCTCAGTGGTTTGGGACATCTTATCTGGTCTGTTTTAATTCTGCCTTGCTCTTTGAATACACTGCTCACCAGAGATGTGTGTGGCTGGAGCTCATCTCCTTAAATGAGGAAGAAGCTTCAATTTACCCTGAAACCCCTAAATTGCAGGTCGTGCTGCTGACAATCCTTGGAAGTTAATTGGCAGCCGTAACGCAGATAACATGAGGGATGAAAGGGGTGTAATTAGAGGCAAGGGGATGTGAGACACTTGTTTGTCACCAAATCCTCCGCTAATGAAGACGAGTTGGATTGGACCTTGTGTGTCACTGTCAGAGCTGCAGCTGAACGAACATGGCCCTGATGAGGCCGATCCCCCAGCGGTGCCGTGGGGAGGGAGAGCGGCGGTGGCTCAAGAGGGGTTTCAGCTGGGCGGTGTTCCTGATGTGGTTCCTCCATTCCAGATGCCGAGGAGAGCAGCCTGTCCCCCTCAAGCAGCCCTCCCTCGTCTGCCTGGGAGCGCTGCCGTCTCACTGAAGGTAGGGAAGGAGCTGGTGGCACTTGCCAGGGTGCAGGTGCATCAGGGCAATGCTTTGGGCTCCTCACCACATATTCTGCTGAGTTTTGGGGTGTTTTGTAAAACCTACTTAGGCTTGTGAACACAAGACCTGACTGTTTTTGGGATACAAAGGATGGACCCTAATGGCACTGTGGGTATAAATCTCCCTCAGGTTCAGTTTTAATAGGTGTGGGAATTGTTTGGGTTGCTCTTTCCCTCTCTTTGGGGTGTGTCTTCTCGGGGTTCTGGGTGGTGGAACCTGTGTGTTGTTAGGAGGGGGG
>JAWWEU010000055.1:791607-827515 GCA_035583155.1 Acropternis orthonyx | reverse complement strand
CAGGCCAGGCTGGACAGGGCTTGGAGCAACCTGGGCTGGTGGGAGGTGTCCCTGCCCATGGCAGGGGGTGGCACTGGCTGAGCTTTAAGGTCCCTTCCAACCCAAACCATTCTGTGATTCTAACTTGGGGCAGAGGGGCTGACAGCCCGTGTTTTGGCTGTCTCAGGAATCAGTGGCTGCTTGTCACGGGGGAGATGAACTGATGGGCAGAGGACAAGGGGCTGGGGATGAAACTCCCACGGTGAGGAGCAGCTGCAGGGGGGATGTGCTCCCGCCCCCTGTTTGGGGCCCCGCTTCAGGCCCTGCCCCTACCTTCTATGACCGCATAGGGCACGCAGCGCCCGGGCGCCTCCAGCAGCACCGACCGCAGGTCTCCGTCCAGCTGGACCCTCCTGGCGCCCTGCGGGGAGGAAACAGAGGCCGCGGCTCAGGCGGCGCGACCAGGCCGCGGCCTCGGGCCGGGTCCTTGCGGTCCCGCACCGCACCCCTCGCACCCACCTCGAGCCCCCGGGCCACGCGGGCCTTCCGCCGGTACACGGAGTAGAGCAGGGCGGTGATGGCGGTGCTGGCGGCCAACAGCGCGGCCTGTGCGGCCGAGGGCCGCCCGCCGCCCTCCATGGCCGCCGGGCCCCGCGTTGCCACGGCAACCGCCCGGCCCGCCCGGCGCGCGGTGATGACGTCAGAGCGGCCCTCTAGCAGCAGCCACGCCGCCATAGAGACGCGCGGTCCGCCAAGGGCGGGCGGGGGGCGCGGGGACCCCCCAAAGCCTTGTTGGGGGGACGGGGGAGCACAAAATACTCCCCCGCACGGGGTATACGTGGGGAAGGTGGGTCAGATCCTGGCCCCATGAGCCTTTAGGACGCTAAATCCCAGCCGTGGGTCCTTGGGGGTCGGGACAGGTCCCAGCCCCCCCACCCCAGGGGTTTTGGGGGGACATCAAGCCCAAGGCCTGCAAGATCCTAAGGGGGGGGATTATCCCACATCTCAGCCATCCCTTTGGATCTTGGTAGCCGGTCCCAAACCCTGACACCCCCAGGGTGCTGGGGGGCCATCCCCAGTGCCCCCCAACAGTGCTTGGGTGGGGAGGGGCAGCCCAAATCCCACCCCCCTGCAAAGCCTGGAGGGGGCACAGGCCAAAGCGTGTCCGGGAGGGGGGCACGTCCCCAAATTCCAGGGTCTTTCTCCCCCACCCCATGCAGGGCCATGTCAGGGTGGCGGGTCCCTGTTGCGGGGGGCACACACACACAAGACTCTGCCCCACCCCACCCACCTCCTTGCCATTGCTTATGCTAAAAAAGCAGCATAACGAGAAATATAAAAACAAATAGTAAATTTTTGGTAAATTGTTGATCTTCAGAGCCTCGGCACTGATTTTGGGGTGGGTGGGGAGGGGGCTGCGGGCCAGGTCTGGCTCTCCAGTGGGGGTCCAAGGGGCCAGACCCCCCCCCAGCCCCTGACGCAGGCGGCACAGCCGCCCCCCCAGCTCTATATTTAAAAAATCGAGTTGCCATGACTACACCGAGCAGCTCTGCCCAGCCCTCGGTGCCGCAGGGAGGGTGCCGAGAGCGCCGCACACCCCGCAGCCCCCAGCCCCCCCTCCTCGGCGTCCTTTTTGGGGGGTAAATTCACAATAAACCACCCCAAAATCACCTCGATACTGAGCTTAACTCTTCCTCTGCCACTTTCCGGGGTCTGGGTGAGACACAGGTGCCGTCACACCGCAGAAAACACACATTAATTTTATTATTATTATTATTATTATTATTATTATTATTATTATTATTATTATTATTATTATTATTATGGCCGCGGAGGAGGAGGCACTGAGAGCAGGTTCATGAGCGGGGCCGAGAGGGTGCGAGCCCACCCCACACCACAGCGGGTCTTCCTGGCACGGGAGCCACCGTCTTGTCCGGATTCATCCCCCCAGGAGGGTCCAGCCCCGGCTCAGGGGGGGGGGGCGCAGGGCTGGCCCCCAGCCCCCCTTTCGGGGAGGGGTCTCAGCACAGGGGGGGCCGCGGCCCGCGCAGGCTGCACCCCCTCATGTCGCTGGCCAGCCGCAGCACCGCGGCTCGCCCGGGGTCCCCCAGAGGGCCACCAGGGCCCAAGGCTTCGTCCTCCTCCTCCTCCAGGATGGAGCTGAGGCGCGGGGCGCAGCGGGCCCTCTCGGCGGGCGGGCGGTAGGGGCACTTGGCGTTGAGCAGCCGTCGCAGGGGCACCAAGGGCACGATGGCGTCGCCCAGGAGCTGCTGCTGCACGTGGCGGAAATCGCTCTGCCTCTTGAGGCGCTTGAACTCGCTGAAGGCCGAGGCCGAGGTCTGGTAGAGCAGCAAGGCCATGGCGCGCGCCTTGTCCGCCTTGGAGACCAGCACGGCGTGGCAGCGCAGCACCACCGCCTTGTTCTTCACCTGGTGCCGGTAGACCCAGGCGAACACCTTGGGGTGGCGGCGGTCGGCGGCGCAGTAGGTGATGCGGTGCAGCAGGTACGCGTGGCCCGGCCGCCGCGTGCCCTTCTCGCTCGGCGTCATGCGGATGCCCTGCGGCCCCAGCGTCAGCTTCATCTTGGCCCCTCCGGCGCCCGCCTCGCTCTTGGCCCAGATCTTGCCCACCGCCTCCTCGGTGCAGCCCTCGCCCTTGGCGTGCAGGGTCACGGCGTTGCCCAGGTACCGCACCGTGTACGTCGGGTCCTCCTTGTTCAGCTCCACTTTCTGGCGCTTCCCACGGAACACGCTGCCCAGCCTCTCCAGAGGGCACTCGGGCAGCAGGTCCGGGCAGGAGCGCAGGAACCCGGCCAGCAGCGCCGCGTAGCTCAGCCCCGGCCCCAGGCTCTTGCCTTTGCACTTACGTTCATTTTCCACCAGCACGAACTTGCTCCGGCGCCACGGCAGCATCTCCGCTAAATCCCGGCCTCGCACGCTCCGCTAATTCCCGGCCTCGCTCGCAGGCAGAAAGACACCCCCACCTCCACGGCCCCGCCGCCACCCCAACCCCGCAAATCCGGCCGGGGGTGAGGGGGGTGGTGTCCCCGCACAGCACCCCCCGCACAGCACCTCCCGCACAGCACCCCCCGCGCAGGGGGTGATGCCCCTACCCCGGGATGCAGCCGCCGCGCGCGGTGCGGTGCGGGCTGGACCACGGAGGATGCGGAGCCGCTCGGGCGGCGCTCCGGCTGCCGCCTGCGCCTGGCGCTGCTGCGGGAGCGGCTGCGGGGACGCGGCGCTCCGTGGGCTGCTCCACCTCCCCGAGCACGCCGGTGAACGGCCCCCACCGGCTCCTGCCCCCGCGCTCCGGCGGGGATGGAGAGGTGCGGGTGAGACAACACCACCGCCACCCCTTCCCATGCCGCAGCCGGAACCCCCCACCGCGCCAGAATCCACGAATTTCTGATGCGGTGGGAATAGGGATGATTTTGGGCAGGGTCACGCGGTGGTTTCTGAGCCTGGCATGATGAAATGGATTTATTTTTTTCTCCCCAGATCTCTGCGTTGCACAAGGCTGTGCGCCGGGATTTGAGGATCCGGCAGGTTTGCTGGCATTTTTCCTCCAAACTCCCACCCTCCGCCACAATTTTCCCCTGGTTTTCCCAAGCCAGCCAGACCTCCTTGCTGTTCCTCTGTTTTTGGGCTGAGCTGGCTTTTAACCTGTTGCTGTTATCTCTGGCCAAGGCCCCAGGACAACTTCTCTCCAGGGAAAATGGAATGTTATTTCCACACGGTGCAGCCTCAGTGGGGTTTTGGGGGAGCCCTGAGATTTCAGCCCTGCAGCAGAGTCTGAGGCTGCTCGGGATTCAGCTGCTTTGGCTGAAATCCTGATTTTCACCTCTTTTGTTGCCATCTGGACCTTCCTGTGGATGCAGCAGGGAGACCCCCAGGCTTGGGGATGCTCCAGCTGCTTTGGGATTGAAAAATAAGGAGGAGAAAGGAGTAAAATTATGCTGTGTAGCCCCACTTTTAGCCCATTTGGGTGGAAAATCAGAGGGGAGTGTTGCAGGGAGCAGGAAGCCATTTCCCAGCAGCTTCCGAGATTTTCCATGGTTTGAGTGAAGCAAATGCAACCCTAAAATAGCTGCTTCACAGGCAGACAGCACCAGTCCCACTCCTATCACTGCCGCGGCCTCGACAGCCTCGTACGTTTTTGCAGCCAAAATAATAAAAAATGCATGAATTTGTCTGTTTTTCATCTTTTCAGCTGCAAACACGAAGTGTGTGGTTTCATCCCGGTGCAAGGATTGTTTCTGGGAGGTGGCAATCAGGGAATTAATGCAAACGAACAAGGTTTCTATCCATGCCAGCCTCTGTCCCTGGTTACTGCTGTTCTCACCCTCACTAACAGAGGTAAAGACTCTTTAATTGCTCAGTGTTCATATCGACAGGGCAGGTTTAAACCCTTCCCGAAAAATCCTTTCTTTGTAGATCCCACGTTACTTAGGAGGGGCTCCCCCTGCTCTGATCTGCTCCCACGGTGTCTCCTATCAGCAGCCCTGGGTCTGGTTTTCCTTTTTTCTCCCAGCTTTTGGGGGCCTCGTGCCACATAAAGGGGGTGGGGGGCACAGGAGAATCTGTGGCTCATTTTTTGGGGGGAAAACAACCTGGATTTGCACTTTGAAAGCTGAAAAGAAGGATTCAGGGCATTCAATCCCTTCTCTCACTGCCTATTGCCTTGACTGACTGCCCTTGCAAGTACCTGACTGTCGTCTTTATGTTCCAGGGTGAACAAGCACCCACACAGTGCGAGCAAAGTGGCTTTCCTGGTTATTCCCTGAACAATACAGATCCCAGCTTTGGTTTCTTGTGGTGCCTGTGGTGATCTCACTGCCCCATGCTCCCTTCTCAGCTCCCAGAGTGTCTATGCCACCAGAAGCTGTTGCCAATTCGGGTGTCACTTCTCAGCAGTGACCCAGGACCAAGATTTGCTGGCATAACCTGCAGGTAAGGTCAAAATCCTCCCAAAACGCAGCAAATCGGGCAGAAATCCTAGTGATACATCCCTGGGGGCTGTGACACCTGTCCCTGCAGATAGAAAATGGGGCAGGAAGCTCCTCGGTCCAAGGGGAAAATAGAGAAATCTTTAATTAAAAAGCAATTTGCTGATCGCCCAGGAGTCCTTTTAACCTGCAGAGGGCTGATTCCCATGGAAGCACCAGCCAAATGGAATTTGGGCTCCAGCATGAGGGAGTCCCAAAAAGGGGCTTTTGCCACCTGCGTCTTCAGCCAGATTTCCCTGCAGTTAAAAGTTTTGTAGTTAAAAGTCCTTCGAAAGTGTGATACATATAGATATTATTTTTAATGTTTTCAATCAAATTAATTTATTTCTTTTGATCTCACTGATCAGGAGCTGTTGTTCCTCCTCCCCCCGGCCCCAGGAATGATTTAATGACATTTTCCTGCGGAGCCACAGAACCAGTTTTGAACTGGAAAAGAAAAAACCCTGCAAGACGGCAGCGGAAAAATGCTCTGCCGGGACAGAGAAAGGAGGAAGTAGAAAACAAAACCAGGATAAATTGGAAAAAATGAGAGAGCAGGCGGGGAGGGGATGTGGGACTCCCTGAGCGTGATGCTTTGGGGGCCAGGGCTGTCCCTAGGGATGCTTCCCAGGGTTCGGCTGCGCGCCGGGGCGTTATCCCAAAGTCCTGGCCAGCCTATTTTCCAGGCGAGGAAATATTTAACCGCGGCGTCAGCGGGCAGGGCAGGCCGGTGCAGGCATGGAGGGTGGCAGGCAGCGCCCGGTCCCAGCTGTCCCCTCGGGTAAGCCCCAGGGTGACACTCTCCAGCTCCTGCTGCGCCGCAGCCGGGAGGCCAAAAATTGTGCCTATTGCCCCTACAGCCGCTTCCCGGTGGGAGCCGCGCTGCTCACGGCCGGTGGGGAGATCTTCTCCGGTAAGTCGGGGAGCTGAGACCGCCCCCTGGGATTTTGGGGAGCCTGTGGCAAGCTTTTGGAAGTGCATGGGGGTGTGGCAGGGTCATCCCGGGGTGCTGGTGGTGTGTGTCCTTCCCTGCTGGCTCCTGGCAGCCGCCAGCCCGGAGTGAGCCAAAGATCAGGGCGGATGGTAAAATACGGGAAATAAATAAGGGAAGTAAGAAAAACGGCTTTTCTTTGTAAATTCCCCGGAAAAAAAAAAAAAAAAAAAAAAGGAAAATGACCCGGTGGCGTTTGGGGTGGCTGGTGCCGGGGTTTTCCCCGCAGGGTGCAACGTGGAGAACGCCTGCTACAGCCTGGGGATGTGTGCTGAGCGAACCGCCATCCAGAAAGCCATCTCAGAGGGGCACACCAGCTTCAAGGCCATGGCCATCGCCAGGTAAAGGTGCTCTGAGAGCTGGAATGGGGAGGGACGGGATGGGGGGACAGCGGGAGAACCCCCAGTGCACCCCAGGGACAGTTTCTGCAGCAGCAGCCCCAGCGTTTGGCGGGGGGAAAAGCGTTTTGAACATTTTTTTGGAGGAACTGGCAGGAAAATCTGCTGTGACTCTGTATTTATTGGTGCATGAAGGTCTTCTGCAGCTGTTCCCCCCTCCTCTGACCTCGGGACTGAGCTCTGTACCCTACTTCTTTGACAGTGACATGGGGGACTTCATCACACCCTGCGGCGCCTGCAGACAAGTGATGAGAGAGGTGAGAGCTCGTGTGGGGGCCCTGTGTCTCATCCTCTGACCCCAGATATTGTCCTCTGATCCCAGACATGGTCCCTTGACCCCAGACATCAACCCTTGACCCCTGACATCTCCCCCTAAAACACCCAGAGGTGCCAAGAGGGTGGCAAACCCCTATTTCCAGCCCCAGGGCTGGCTCCAGGCTCCTCAAACTGCATTATCCACTGGGAAAGGGATATTCCTCCCTGTCCCATGTGAATAGGTGTTCGGTGGGAATCCATTGGCTTGCCCTCCCCAGAGGGTTTTATTCCTCCAGGTGCAGAGCTTCCCACAGATCCCATCCCTGTCTCACCTCCCTCCTCCTCCTCACAGGCACCTCAGCACGCACAGCCCGGTTCTGGGTGGTTAATATTTGGTTTTTGAGTGGGTCTCGGGGCTCGGCTTGAGGGCAGATTCAGGAGGTTTGGAGGCACCAGGGCTCACCCTGGGGGAGGAAAAACACAGGATCTGAGCCCAAAATACCCTGCAGGGGAGGTAATGCTGATAAGCCAATCCAAATCCATGCAATAGAGGGGGATGGTCCCCATGAACCTGAAGAAAAGGATTGTATGAGTAATTTGGGGAAGAAGTGCAAGTTCTTTTCCCTTCTCTTTCTTCTCCCTTCTCTTCCTTCTTCTCCCTCATCAGGCTCTTCTCCCACTTCTCTCCTCCAGTTTGGTACAGACTGGGATGTCTACCTGACCAAAACAGATGGCACCTACATTGTCAAGAGGCTGGAGGAGCTGCTGCCACTCTCCTTTGGCCCCGAGGACCTCAAGAAGGTGTGAGCAGCGTGGCCCCTGGGCAGCAGAGGAGGATGGTTTTCCCCAATTTCCTTGGCATAAGTGGCTTTTTGGGGCGATGCAATGGGAAATGCATTTATAGTGTTGAATTACCTGTTCCTCTCATCTTCTGATTCAGCGTTGATTCACAGCTACCAGCTCCACCTCCCCCTGAGGAAATTGCAAAATCAAATGACAGAAATGCCCTGTTATTAGTAAAAAAAGTGTCCAGATATCCCTGCAGGCAAGGAAGGAGTTCACATATGGAGAAGAGTTTGATGCACGGCTCAAGATTGGGCTTGTTGATAGAGAAACCACTGCTGAATAATGCAAAATCATTGCTTGGGAAAATGCTGGATTCTTCAGCTCTGAAGAGAAATGAAAGCAAAAAGGGAAAGCTCCATCAGCCCCAGGAGTAATTAGTGAGCCAATACAGATTAGGTGGATTGCTGGAACAGGATGGTTATTGCACTGAGCATGTCCTTTGCTCATTTCTCTCCAGCTTGTTTTCCTTGCTTTTATTCCACTTGTGGGGAAGAAGAGGATGAGGAATTTTTGAGGACTTCTGGAAGGTTTTGTGCCTCCAGCATATTGCCATTTGCTGATTGATTTACTTTTGATTTAATTATGCAGAATGACAAATGGACGTGTGATATTTCCCAACCAACGCTGGGTTGGGCATTTCTGCCCATGCCCAAGTGAAATAAAAGCCGTTCTGGTTTATCCCTTGCAGTCGTAGCAAGTGATGAAACACAGGGCGTGAGATCCCTGGGCTGTCCTGCTGCCAGGCAGGGCCAGGAAGTGGTGGATGTGCCATGGAAACATCATGAGGTTCAACAAAACCAAGTACAAGGTGCTGCACCTGGGTCAGGGCAATCCCCTGTAACAATTCTGGCTGGGGGATGACGGAATGGAAGCCCTGCAGGGAAGGACTTGGGGGTGCTGCAGGATGGAAAGCTGGACATGTCCCGGCCACATCTGCTGGCACCCAGAATGCCACCATGCCCTGGGCTGATCCCACAGTGTGGGCAGTGGGGGATTCAGCCCCTCTGCCCCCTCAGGTGAGACCCCCCTGCAGAGCTGCCTCCAGCCCTGGGATTCCCAGCATAAAAAGGACGTGGAGCTGCTGGAGCAAATCCAGAGGAGGCCACAGAGATACAACAAGGGCTGGAGCCCCTCTGCTCTGGACACAGGCTGGGAGAGCTGGAGCTGCTCAGACCAGAGAAGAGAAGGCTCTGGGGAAACCTTGGAGCCCCTTAGAGTGCCTAAAAGGGGGCTTATAATAAAGATGGGGACAGACTTTTTAGCAGGACCTTTTAAGGGATAGTGGTTTTAAACTAAAAGAGAGTCGGTTTAGATGTAAGGAAGACGCTTTTCAAAATCAGGATGGGGAGGCCCTGGCACAGGTTGCCCAGAGAAGCTGTGGCTGCCCCACCTCTGGAAGTGTGCAAGGTTGGACGGGGCTTGGAGCAACCTGGGCTAGCGGAAGGTGTCCCTGTCCATGAAGTGAGGTTTAAGGTCCCTTCCAACCCAAATCATTCTGGCATCCTGTGATTCTGTGAGTGCACAGGCTGTGCCCAGATCAGTGCCATGCCCTGCCCCATGCCCTGCCAAGCACGAGGCACACCCAGCTGTGCCCTGCTCCGTGTCCTGCATTGCACAAGGCTGTACCTTGGCTGTGCCCTGTTTCATGCCCTGTTCCATATCCCGTTCCACATCCCATTCCATGCCCCACTCCATACCCGACTCCATGCCCCGCTCCATGCCCTAAGCCATATCCCGTTCCACATCCCATTCCATGCCCCACTCCATACCCGACTCCATGCCCCGCTCCATGCCCTAATCCATACCCCGTTCCACATCCCATTCCATGCCTCCTTCCCTTCCCCTCTCCGTTCCCTCCCCTATCCACGGGGGCGTGTCCTCCCTCCCCATTGGCCCCTCTCCCCCCGGCCCCGCCGCTCGCTCCCTCAGGCCGCCATGGCGGTGCGGCTGCTCCTGGCCCGGGCCCTGCGGCTCCTGCCGCGCTGCCGCCCGCCCTGCGCCCCCCGCCCGCCCTGCGCCCCCCGCACCGACCCCCGCGCCGACCCCCGCGCCGCCCCGCCGGCCTCTCCCTGGCGGCCGTGGCTGTCCTGGCTGCCGGCCGCCGGCCGCCTCCTCCTGCGCGGCCCTGCGGGCGGGCTGGCGGCCGTGGCGCGGCGGGGCCCCGGCGGGGCCTGCCTGGCGCTGGCAATGGCGCTGGGGCTGGTGGAGCCGCGCCTGGAGGAGCAGCGACGGGCCGAGGCGGCGTGCCGGCATATCCAGGTGGGGAGGGGGCGGCGGCGGGACCCGCGGGCCCGGGGCGCCCTCCGTGAAGGGGCGGGGGAAGCACTGCTGTGGGTAGCGCCTCCGACGTCCCTCATGACGGGGATGGGGAGGGGGGGGGATTGTTTTAGGGAGAGCCTCAGAAACGCCTCGTGAAGGGCACAGGGGGTTCCTGCCTTGAGGAGCCCACCAGACAGCCCCCATGGAAGGAGATGGGGGTCCTTGCTTTGGGGAGCCCCTTAGACACCATCCATAAAGGTAAAAGGGGGTTTCTTGCTTTGGGGAGCCCCTCAGACACCCGCCATGAAGGGGGCCAATGCTGTGGGGAGCCCCCGATAAAGGGGAGGGGAGGGTCCTGCTTTGGGGAGCCCCTCAGACAGCCCCTCATAAAGGAGAGGGGGGTCACTGCAATGGGGAGCCCCCCCAAACACACCTCCCCATCTTCCCTCAAGGGAAATTGCTGTGGGCAGCCCTCAGGCACATCCCCAAAGGTGGGGACTGCTGGGAGCAGCCCCACAGGCACCTCTTCCTGCACCAAAATAGTGTCCTGGGGAAGCCCCTTGCTCAGCAGCCCCTCGACACCCTAAAGCAGGTATGGAGGGGGTGGGGGAATTCATCACTGTGGGGAGCCCCTCACTCCCTGTGCTCCCCCAAAGGGAGGGGTCAGGGCCCTGGTGATGGGGATCGCATATCCCAGGACACTGGTATTGACCCCCAGGTTTGTCACCTCTCCCTGAGACAGATGGGGACCCTGCAGTGCTGGGCCAGGCTGTTCTGGCAGGACACTGGTGATGGATGGTGTTAGACATATTTCCTGGGTAAAAATAGACCTTTGGTGCCCAGAGCCAGCTGTCACCTGCTCCACTGAACAGCAGACACATTGCCATAGAGGTTCTGCCTGTCCCTGAAGTGTCTCCGGATGCTTTCTTTCCCCTACTCTCGCTGGGTAGCTCCATTTGCTGTCCCTGAATCTGTGTCCCTTTGTCCCACGACACATCCCTAGGGTGGCCACCACCACATTGGGGCTGTAGAGAAGTGCACTGGTTTATATCAGTCCAGGTGACAGCTAGGGCACCACCAGGCCTGTGCTGAAACTCCAGAACAGCCTCCTGTGTGTTGTTGTCTCACATCCCTTGATTCCCTCCTGTCATGGATTCACTCTTTCTTGAACTAACCAACTCCTGTACTCAGCTGCCAGAAAAGCTCATGGTGTGGTTTTTCCGGTTGTTGCTCTTACTTGGATTTTCTTTTAAGTGCTGTTTGATTGATTTATTTATGGAGAGTGAGGAAAATGTAATAGTGCATCTCTTTTTAGAAGTATTCAATCAAACTTGTCTTTACCCAATCACAGAATCATGGAATGGTTTGGGATGGAGGGACCTTAAAGCTCTTCTCATTCCAGTCCCTGCCATGGACGGGGACACCTTCCACTAGCCCAGGTTGCTCCAAGCCCTGTCCAGCTTTCAGGGATGGGGCAGCCACAGCTTCTCTGGGCAAAATATATGTTTATATTCTAGATTGGCAGATGGCTTCCCCTCCCCATTCCCATTCTACCCTCTGAAAGGGCACCTTTGGAAAAGACTATTTTAGGGGTAAATTGTTCCAGACAAAAACACATGGTCTGCAAATTATTTTCCTCCTGGGTACAGTTATTTGAGCGCAGGGATTAGAACCTGACTGTGGCTTTCAGGTTGACCAGCCCAATGGGATGTATAATACCACCTAAACACCAAGTTCTCCCTCACTGGGAAGTCTGGAATAACTGAGCCGCATTTTCTGTTTGTATTCCTTTCAGACAGTGTTTGTTGGGAAGAACAAGCCTCAGAAAGATCCCCTGAGCTCCTTCCGCTGGCAGGGCTTCAAGCTGGAGGAATATCTCATCGGCCAGCCCATCGGGAAGGGCTGCAGTGCTGCTGTGTATGAAGCAGCTATTCCTTTCTCTCCCAGTTCTCGGGAATGTGCAGAGAGCAGCCGTCTCCCAGCCATGCAACAGGATCATGGCTCAGCTTCCCAGGCAGCTGAAGAGGAGCCTGTAGTGAAACACCAGCCGAAAGGGACTTTTCCCTTAGCTATCAAAATGATGTGGAATATTTCGGTAAGGAGTCAGCTCTGAATCCGTGTGTCTGTCCCTTGGGAGTTCTGGCTGGAATGTTTAATACTGGAGTGATGAAAGCACTAATTATGGAGCGCAGGATGAGTGTGTCACAACAGAGCTGTTGATAGGTGACACTGGAGACATGGAGTGTTAGCAGAGAGTCCCAGAGCGAGGTAATTAGCATCCATCATCCTCTGGAATTGGCATTGAGAGCTCCTGCTGCTGGAGTTGTTTGGTATGGAGGGGATGTTTTGGAAAGAAAAGATTTTCTGAAGCTGGCTCTGATGGAAAGGTCTAAGTATGGGAAAGCCTGTGATTTAGGAATTGGTGTCCTGTCAGTGTCAGCACAGAGATGGGCTTTCTTTCTGCAGAGTCACAGAGTGGGCAGTAACTTGCCTGCTGGATGCCCTTGCTGTGAGGGGACTGTCCAAGTTTTGCTCCAGTACTTCCCACCGGTGTGACTTGTCATCCAAGCCCTCAGTGTGGCTATTCCACATTTAACAAAATCCACGGGGCTTTTCCCTGTTGAAGAGGCTTAGCGGCACCTGATGCGACAAGTGGATATTCTAAGAGAGTCTTCCAAAATGCCAACATCTGGAATCCCTTGAACTCCAGAAGTACCCTGGCATTTGGCTGTGAGTTTTTCCACTTGGGTTTGGAAGCTGAAAGTGAGTGTGAAGGTCTAGCTTGGAGTGCTGACAGTTGAGGGTGCATTTGAAGTGATGAATAGATTTCTTTGTGCATATAAAGGCCTTGACACATCCCTTGGTGAATTCTTTAAGTAGTTAATTGCCTTCCTTGATTCAAGGGAGGGAAGTCCCTGGAATCTGGTCTCAGTGGATCCAACTCTAGACACGGTGGCAGCATCAGGATTATCTGCTTTCAGCCTGCAGTGGATGATTCTGGAGCTTAAACCAACGTGGGGTGTTGTTGCAGGCTGGTTCCTCAAGTGAAGCCATCCTTGATGCCATGGGCCGAGAGCTCGTTCCAGCCACTGGAGTTGCTTTATCCGGGGAATACGGAGCTGTCTCTGGCCGCAGGTATGAACACTATGAAGAAGAAGGTGGCCAGAGCTTTTTAGAATAGTCCCTGAAAGCAGATAAACCCAAGTATTATTAAGTTTGGTGTGCAGGGAATACCCACAGCTAAACTTTGTGGTCCAGAGGGTGTTGGAAGGGCACACCAATAATTTGTGAGCATTTGGGGTCCTGCCAAGGGTCTGATGGGAGGCTGTCACCAGACACTTCCTACCCAGTGCCTTAGTTTCTCTGTGTGTGAAATGTGTTGGTATCTGCTGAGTTAAAGGCTGGCTGAGTCACTGATTAAACATCATCTAAATGTGCACTGTGGTGCTTTTTAATTGCAGAAATACACACCTGCAGTCAATAACAGTTTGAGTGTATTAAACATCAAATGATTTCACTGTAATACAATCTGACTGTGAGATTTGAGAACTAGTTTGGTGTAAAATGAATGCTGGGCAGGGAGGTTGAAACTGTCTTAGTGCAGGGAAACCTGTGAGAAGGAACATGGAAATCACTCAGTTCCCACACTTTCACCTGAGTGGGAAGTGAGCGAACAGCATGAAGGTGGAAAGTCTCATGGAAACTTTTAAATTACATCTTTTTGTTCTAAAACACATCTTTTTGTTCCGTTTGAGACAATGGAGTCCACAGCCCAGATTGTCTGATTTAAATTTTAAATTCATCCTGGCTGCCAATACAAATGGATAATGAATGCTGTGCCCTAAATGGCTGGCTGGGAATGCAACAGAGCAGCCAAAGGGGTATTTGGCATTCAGGGGATGAGAGATCTGTGTTGCAGATACAGACAGGTAACCTGCTTTTCATGGTAATGAGAGCTTCCTGCCTGTGCCATAAAATAGAGGGTCTAAATTGATACTCCTGGTGTGAAGCTGACCTTTATTTTATGTCTAACAAAGTAATCGTGTTTGGGTTTTTTCCCTCTAGAGCTGTTGTAGCTCTTTTTGAATGGAAGTGCAGCCGGTGATTGGGTCTGCCTTTGCTAGCAGTGTGGAAGGGCTTGTAGGGCTTGAGCAAAATGACAGGCTGTGTGTTATGTATGAGGGGTTTTATCAAAAAAACAGTGCAGATTAAGCACCTGCATTTACTGTCTGGCCATGGAATATAGAGATATCCAGTTACAGGAGAGCCCCTAGAAAGCCTTGTTTGGCTCAGTTTGCCATGGTAGATTTTGAACTCTGGAAAAGATGCTGGGAGCTGCTGTGGTGGATCCACTCAAGCTTCAGGTGCTCTGCATCCACCTTGGAAATGCTGGTCTGAGGTGCTGCTTGGGAAATGGCTCTGAGGGCAGAGAGGCTGCTGCCTGTGTTCTGTGTCACTAAATGAATTCCAGAGTGTGTGTCTGACTGTTTGCTTAACGTGCAGTCCTGTAATCTGCACTGTGTAGCTTTAATCTCTCTCTGATGAGGTTTCCAGTGCAGAATAAATGTGTTTGCTCGCTGCTGTGGAACCCTTTGGTGTGGAGGATGTGCCATATTAATGGAAAGTAGTTCCAGAAAGAACAGCAACATGTCTGTGATCCATCAAAACTGACCAGGAGATTGATGTGGTGTCTCTCCTTCTGCACAGAAAACCCATCCTCGGGAGAAAGAAGTTGCAGCCTCATCCAAATATAATCCAGGTGATCCGAGCATTCACATCCTCTGTCCCTTTGCTGCCCGGAGCCTTTGCTGACTATCCTGACATGCTTCCATTGAGCCTGAATCCCAGAGGGATTGGTCACAGCCGGACACTCTTCTTGGTGATGAAGAAGTAGGTGGAGAGAAGCTGGTTAGCATGACTTGGGTACTCTGTGCTACAGAGGTCCCTGCAAAGCTTGGGCCTGGGCTGCTGCCAAAGAGCAGAGTATGCTCTTGGAAATGCCTCCCAGGACCTGTTCCAAGTCCTTGAGATTCTAACTCTGCTTCCACAATAAACACAAGCTGTTCTTTTTAATTATTACCCCAAATTAAAGTAAGAAATGTGGAGTTTGTCCCCATTTGTCTGCCCTGCTAAGCCCGAACTTCACCCCTAGTCTAAGGACGCTGCTAGAGATGGAGTAAAATCAGTAATGAGATGAGCCAACACTGAGGTTGAATTGCCAGTGATAAGCTTCCAGGATGCTAATTCCCGGTTTTTCCTTGTTCTGCCTAGCTACCCATGCACGCTGCGCCAGTATCTCCGGGAGAACACTCCGGATGTTCGCCTCTCCACAATGATGATTTTACAGCTCTTGGAAGGCGTGGACCATCTTGTTCGACATGGGATAGCACACAGAGACCTCAAGTCTGACAACATCCTGGTTGAATTCGATTCTGGTATGTAGATCCCTGAGGATAACTCCAGTTAATTCACAGAAGTGATACAGTCGTGTAGGTATTCAGGGAAGTCCCACCCAGCTGCATGTGGAGGGGGGAAAAAGCATCAAACCCTTTGAAGAATCTCAGGTTTAATTTTAGCTTAGTGTTTGCTGTCACTGCAGCAGTGGGGAAGTCATGGATCCTGTCTGTGTCTGAGGTTTTAGATCATTGACATGGACACAGCGTATTGCTGAGGTGATGCATTGCATGAGCACAGCCAACATTCACTGAAGCATCCAGTAAAGCCACATTTGGGATGCTGCAGGTGCCTTTGCTTCAGGCTCCTGGCTCTGTCATCTCTCCCAAGCCAAACAGCACAGAGAACCTCTTAAAATCCTACCCCGTAGCCAGGTTAATAGTGCTGCACCCTGGGACGATGAAACATGGATTGGGTGGGAGGGGAATTGACCTTGTTAAGGCCAAAGGTAGCTTTTTTTGTGGGCTTGTTCTGCCAGCCTCTAATGGAGATTTGAATTACTTGAGCTCTTTTTCAGTGTGATTGGGATTTAAAAGGGCAGGAAGCAATAGCAGGCAGGTCTGTGTAACTAGGAGTGGAAGAATGAAGTTGAAGAGTATCAGGGAGAGACAGAGACTGCTGAAATGCATGTTGCCTTCCCTGAGAGAGGCCCAGTGGGCAGACGGGGCACATGATATGGAGGATTCCCTGTTCCCCAGGGCTCAGGACTTAGAATCATAGAATCACAGAGTGGCCTGGGTTGGATGGGACCTTAAAGCTCATTTCATTCCAACCCTCCTGCCATGGGCCAGGGACACCTCCCACTAGACCAGGTTGCTCTACTGAATATCAGCAATCTGGATGAGGGGATGGAGTGTACCCTCAGTCAGCTTGCAGAGCACACCAAGCTGAGTGGTGAGTGTGGTATTTAGTGCAGCCAGGTTCTCCCAACTCTGCCAACCCTAACTCTGCCAGCCCCATGTTGTTCACAGCTGGCTGCCCCTGGCTGGTCATCACCGACTTCGGCTGCTGTTTGGCAGATGAAAACATTGGCCTGAGGCTGCCTTTCACCAGCTCCTACGTGGATCGTGGTGGCAACGGCTGCCTTATGGCACCTGAGGTAAGTCCCTCTGTAGTGGTGGCTTGTGGTGCTTGTTTTCTGCTTGTCCTGCTGTCAGGACTAAAAGTTTTGGCAGCATAGAAGGTCCATGTCCTGACTTGAGTTAGGCTTGGTGAGCGTATGTGCTGAGCACTGTCCAACAGACACCTTGTGGTCTAACAGGTGAAACGTAATCAGTCAGCGTTGTGAGGCAGAATTGGTCTTTCCTCCCAAAATTCACTCTTCAGTCTTTATTCAGGCTCCTTCATGTGTAACTATAAAGAATTTTATGCAGCAGTCCTTGTGTTGCGACAGTGGTTTTTGGCTGAAGTTCAAAGTCAGTTGTGAAATTATTTACAGTTCCTTTTTATTTCTCTGATGATAACCCTAATAAAAGCCAAGACACCTGTAACAGTCTGCTGGATCTGGAGCACCTTGCCGTGGTGTCGGTTGTTCATCTGCATGTCTCCTCTCTCCATAATTCCAGCAGGAAATAGCCCTTGGGACTCGGAGAATGCCAGTCAGTGGCAACAACTAAAGCTTAGGTGCAATGTCCAAACTCCTCCCAGCACCCAGTGGGCTGAGCAGTGCCAGAGGCTTATTCCATGCCAGTAGGGAATATTTACACCAGAGATTTTGAGGAAACCTGTCTTTGATTTCGGTCTCTCAGTTTATTACAAGGAAAATGCTGGCTTGACCATTGAAAATCAAATTTTAGCGCAGAGGCCACACTGGGGCTGTTTATTTCATCATCCCCCTCTCCGTGGCAGGTGATCACAGCGTCCCCTGGTCCAGGCACAGTGATCAACTACAGTAAAGCTGATGCTTGGGCTGTTGGAGCAATCGCCTATGAAATCCTGGGCCTGGCCAATCCGTTCTATGGCCACGGGGACTCAACTCTGGAAAGCAGAAGTTACCAGGAGGACCAGCTGCCAATCCTGCCTGATCATGTTCCCCTTGAGGTGAAGCAAGTGATAAAGATGCTCCTTCAGAGGGATCCCAACAAGGTAAGACACTGTTGTGAGTGCTGTTTGTGGATTGTTTTGCCTTGGAGGGCTGCAGGTGCTGGAGTTGATTCAGCTCTCCCTACAGCCTCCATAAGGGTCAAATGCAAACAGCAAGTCTTTGCTGAGGGATAGTGGTGCTGAATCATTTCAGGGATTTCAGCAGATGTTTGTGTTGGGATCGGACCTCAAACTGGGGCTTTCACTTGGCAGCCTGACAGTAATAATCCTAAAGAGCTTTTTAGTTGACAGGGTGGTCTAGGGGAGGTCTAGGGAATTCTGGCAGTGCAGAAGCTCCGTGCTGGTGATGTGACTGAGTGCAAAGGGATCAGCTAATCATCCCTCTCCCTCCTCTGCAGAGATTGTCTGCGAGAGTTGCTGCAAACGTGCTTCACCTGAGCCTCTGGGGTGACAGTGTTGTAGCATCCAGGACCCTGAAACCCGACCAGATGATCGCCTGGCTCCTCTGCCAGTCTGCTGCCACCCTGCTCACCAACAGGCTGGTGGATAAAAGCTGGGTAGAAACCAAAATGAAGATGTGCTTTTTGGCAAACCTCGAGTTTGAAGACCTCTGGGCAGCAATATTCCTGTTGCTGGCCTGGAGAAGCCACTCTGGGTGAAGGAACCACCTGGAACATAAGCATCTCAGATAAATGGCACTTTCTACAGGCACATAGGAACCTGTCCTTTCTCTCTGCCCGGAATCCTGTAGTGCTTTAGGGAAGAAACTGCAAGCCTGTGTTTAAGAGCTTGAGTTTCCTCTAGCAAGTGTTAGCACACCCTGCTTTTCTCCCCTTGCTAGAGGAGATGCCCTTGCTTCCTTACTCTGTAGGTTGGACCCTGTGGACCCTGCAGGTGTCCTGAGGTATGTGATTGGTTTTGCTCTCATTTGGGAGTTCTTCATCAACTTGTAAGTTTGTGTGTTGAGTGAAGCAGGTTCCCTTTCAAAGGGGGTGGGTGGGAGGAGGCACTGTCTGGCTGCACTTTACATGGAAACATCACAATTTAAACAGCACTCTGAGAAAGCTGAACTGACAAAGGGACATGAAGTTTCTCTGTTCTTGGGAGAACAGTGGTAGTCTGGGGCTGATACTCCTCTAGCTATAAAATGACAGCCTGGAAGCTTCCTGGTGAGGTGCTGCCTGGTAACGTGAGCGTCAGCAACATTAAGTACCTACAGTTGTACACAGAATAGTGAAAGCACATTGTCCTCAAGCTGCACTTATGTCTGTTCTTAGCTGCTGTAGTTGTGTGGTGACGCTCCCACAGGGTCCAAGGCTGAGTCACACTGCCCAGTTAGGGATAATGCTCCAAACAAAATGAGCCTGAGCAGCAGCACCTGCTTAAAGAGCTTAGTGTGATGCTCTGCTGTTTTACCTGCCTGTTTTTTCTTCAATGAAATAATATCCTTTGGTGGGGAGGACAGGAGACCTCAATCTTTAAATAACAATAGCCATGTTTATGAAACATCATTCGATTTTGTATCTACAAACGTGTTTAGAGGAGCTTGGGGACAAAGTTACTTAAGCTTGTCACACAATAAATTGAAGATTAAGCTCTGTGGTTGCATGGGTTCTCTCAATCCAGTTTGGGCTCTGTGGTGTCTTAATCATTCGGCTCTTTCCAGTGCTGACCGTGGAACATGGCATTTTATTCCAAGTGGAGTTTCCCAAAGAGGAATGGATTTTGCTTGTGGATGTGCCTGTTTAGTGCTCTCCTGCATGGTTTATCTCTGGCTGCTCCTGCAGTTTCCAGGTGGATGACCTGGAATCATCACACGGTAACATTCTGCCGAGGTCCTGCATGGCATTTTGGTTCAGCAAAGAGGGAATCGCAGAAAACTGAGCTCTTTGGGGAAAAGAGTTGCAAAAAAACCCCTTTGTAATATTGATCTGACCCAACCAAAGTGGGTTCTGCTTTTTCTTACAATATTGAATTCTTGCAGTGTGTGTTTGTGGCCTTGGGTTTGTGTGTGGTCTCCCATGAACTTTGTGCCCAGGTTTGGCAGCGAGGGTACGTCCCTTGGATACTGTCTCTGGAGCCTTTTGAAGAGTAAATACTGTCCCTGTGTGGTGGATCTCTGCTCTGAGCCCTCTTCCTGCTGTGAACATCATTCCTGTGCCTTTCTCTCTCCCAGGTCTAATCTCTACATGTAGAGTAGGGAGCAGAATTAGGAGCTGAAGCCATCTAATTTTAAGTGTGTTGCTATTCACTCATCCAGGGTTTAATCTGGGCCGGTTAACTCCAGACACTGGAAACTTGCTTGTCCTGGAAATTGTTTCATCTCTCTCCTCAAAAATGGCCTAAAATGCTTGTCCCGCAGCTTGTCCCTGTGGTCCTTAAATCCCTGTTAATGCTTCCCCTGTGCTTGCATTTTGTCCCCCCATGGTTCTGCTGAGCTCAGGCTTTCCTTTTGTTTTCTTTCCTTCCTGCCTTCCGTTTTTATGATTCTTCAGCATTCCGGGTGCTTTTGTGAGGTGCAGGTTAAAAGTACAAGCTGTTTGTGCTACAAATGCTGCCATGCTGTCTGCAAATGCCTGAGGGGAGCAAACTGGGACGTTTCCCAGCACGTCCCCTCCAGCCCTGTCCTGCTAATCCCTGTACAGGCTCTTGGTGGAGACACTCAAGCCAAAGCCTCGTGCTGCCGTGTTTGCTCCTGGTGTTTGCCAGGACTGTGCCATTGGGAAAGGGGGAGACTGGGCTTGATCCCTGCCCATGCCCAGGCAGTGGGTTGTCTCACTGCACTTTGAACCCTGGAGGGAGGCTAGGTGAAGGCCGCTGGCTCTCTGCCCACTCCTGGCACTTGAGACGGAACAGGCTCCGCGGCACTCCTCGCTGTGTTCCCTGTGGGACAGAGGGTGGGAGTCTGTGGAGCAGGATGAGGCACCTGCTCTGCGCTGGCTGTTTGCAGCTGCTGCCCCAGCGAGCCGGGCCCTGCGCTCGCAAGCTGGCTGTGACCGCTGCAGTGGCTACCTCACACTGTGGCCCACGGCCCCTGGCTCCACTGGCCACCTCCAGCTCCGCACCCAGTGTGTCCATGGGCTTCCTCCAGCCCCCGGTCCCGGGGAGCAGGGCCCCTTGTCGCTGGGGCTCGCAGTTCAACGCGCCCCCCAGTGCCTTGCTCGTGGCCCGGCCCGTGGGGATCTGCTCCATGATGAAACTTCCTGTGCAGGCGTCAGCGCAGGGACTGGATGCGGCGTTTGTGGGTGTCCCGCTGGACACGGGCACGTCCAACCGGCCGGGAGCCAGGTAAGGGCCGGCCGTGGTGCCGGGGGAGCTGGTGCTTCTCTCTGGCACGGCTCTCCTCTGCTGAGGGGAGTGCTGTGAGCTCTGCCCGATGGCTTTTCCTAGCTGCCCCATTCCCCAGGTTCGGCCCACGTCAGATCCGTGCAGAGTCGGCCATGGTGAGGAAGTGCAACGGCAGCACCGGGGCAGCCCCTTTCGACTCCCTGCGGGTCGCTGACATCGGGGATGTGAACGTGAACCTCTACAACCTGCCCGACAGCTGCCGCCTCATCCGAGAGTCCTACCAGGAGATCGTGGCCTCTGGATGTGTGCCCCTCACCTTGGGTAAGGACTGTGTGTCTCCCTGTCCTGCCACCGTGTCCCTGCTCAGCCAAGCTCCTTCTCCTCCCTCCCATCAGTCAATCCAAGCACAGCAGAGGGTGAGTGATGCCTCCATCCCCTGCACGGGATATGGCTGTATTGTGACTAAATGCACGGGCTCTCTGCTGAACTGACTGTTCCTTGATGCATGTTTTGTTGGGTCAAAAATGATGAGGATGGTCAGTCTGTAAATACAATCAGTGACATGTTTTTGGTGTCCTGCGAAAGAAGAGCAGGTTGTGTCCCTTCAGCTGAGTGAGTGCCTCACTGTGTGTGAGGCCTGATTTGGGCACACATTCAAGTTTGCAGCTGTCACAGCTTGGCATCACTGAAGAAAGTGTAGAGTAACAAGGGGCAAATCACCAGTTACAGTGTTCTCAGAAGTGGATCAAGTGTCTATTTATAAGCCCTGTCAAGGATTCTGCTCTGCTGGCGGTCCCTGCTGACAGTCCTGAACCTCTGGTCCTCCCCAGGAGGAAAGAGGAGAGAGGAAGCCACCAGCACTCAGGAACTTCAGGTTTTCCTTTGGGAATGATGCTCTGGAGTGTATAAATAAGTGTAGGATAAAAGCAAGGAGGGAAAAAAGCACCTGGGAACAAAGGTAATGAGTGCTGAGCAGCTCTTGCAGTGTTACCCCCTTCTTCCCTGTCCCGTTGCAGGTGGAGATCACACCATAACATACCCAATCCTGCAGGCCCTGGCAGCAAAGTAAGTTTTTAACCTGGACATGTAGAATAAGGACCTGGGAAGTGCCTCGGGAGTGCCCCTGGTTTGCTGTCCACGCCATAGGCAGGGCCGCTGTGCACAGGGTGGGGACTAATGTGTCCGCCCTGCCTCGAGCAGACACGGTCCCGTGGGCCTGGTGCACGTGGATGCTCACACCGACACCGGAGACACGGCTCTGGGGGAGAAGATCTACCACGGGACGCCGTTCCGGCGCTGCGTGGAGGAGCGGCTGCTGGACTGCAGCCGAGTGGTGCAGATCGGCATCCGAGGCTCCTCCTACAGCCCCGATCCGCACGCCTACAGCCGGCAGCAGGTGAGGGGATGCACAGTGGGGCTGCGGGCCCTCCCTGCCAGAAATACTCCCCTGTCGTTAGTATTCCCTTGGCTTCAGCAGGGATATAATAAATGATAATAAAATACATGCACAATAATAATATATATGTACTACAATACGTAATATTTATGATTTCATGATTTTTATAATAGTCCATATGCTATATAATGCTGTAGAATATATATAATTAAATAGATTAAAGCTATAGGAATATAATAAGTAAAATATATATGTATATGTAATATATTTATAATTCATGCTATAATTATATTTAAATAGTTGTATTTTGGTATAATTTTCTATAGAACATTTACATTATTTATAATATTTATGTAATATACACAACATACAAATACATAAATAATATATAAATCTAAAAATATTTATACAATATACAAATGTAATATATAACTCCAATATGTAAATATAAAATATAAATATATATTAATAAAAGAAATGCATTTTTTTGCATCTTGCCCCATGTCACTGGCTTGTCCTGCAGGACAAGCGTCAGCTGAGAAGAGAGTAAAAAATTGTGGAGAGGGAGTGGAAGGTGCTTCCAGGTGCCCCTCTGCAGCTCAGCCCTGGGGTGAGGGTTGATCCCAGCAGAAATCCCCAGCGGATGCCCCTCTTTCGCCACCTTTCCCTGAGCAGGTGCCTGTGTGTCTGTGTTCCCGCAGGGTTTCCGGGTGGTCCCAGCTGAGAAATGCTGGATGAAGTCGCTGGAGCCGCTGATGGGGGAGGTGAGGGCACAGATGGGGGACAAGCCCGTGTACATCAGCTTTGATATCGATGGAATAGACCCCGCGTACGCCCCAGGCACTGGGACCCCAGAGATAGCTGGGCTCACACCTGCACAGGTAAGGGGGACTTCAGGGAATGCAGCTGCATTTCCCACTGGGAAGGGCATGTTTTTGCTCCCAGGTCATGCCACCAGCACAGCAAAGCAAAGGCTAAGGAAGTCTTGGGAGTGTTCCCTCGTGTTGATGAGGAAGGGAATTGTGGAACTGATGAGATTTGGTCTGCAGAGGTTGGGTTTCCTTTTCGGAATACGGGGAAAGCAGAGCCCTGACTGATTCACCAGGTCAGATGTGTTTCTTGATCCCAAATCTATTTTCTCTCCTAGGCTTTGGAGATTATTCGTGGCTGCAAAGGCCTGAACATAGTGGGGTGTGACCTTGTGGAAGTTGCACCGATGTACGATGTCTCTGGTGCGTCTAAAGATCCTTGAGAGTAAAACGTGTGCCTGGCAGAGGTGGCCATGGATGAAAGTCCATTCATGGACTTTTTCCTTTTTCTGTCTTTTTTTTAGGTAACACAGCCCTGCTAGGGGCAAACCTGCTGTTTGAGATGCTGTGTGTTCTCCCAGGAGTGAAGACACTGTGAGGGCAGTTCCTGCCTGCTCCGTGTCCCCAGCCAGGCTTTCCATGTTCCCTTCCTCTCATCCAGCTGCAGCCAACGTGGGCTTTGCAGCACGGAATAAATGCCATTTACCACTAGTGAAGGTAATTTTAAGCTGAGAAGGTGTAGGGAGCAGATGAGTTTGAACACCCCCTTCAACTGGGGTCTGGAGCTTTGAAATTGGTCTGGGAAAGGGACAGATGACACTAATGGTGTTTCACCTCTGGAATTACTCACCCAGCTCACAGGGCTCCTGGCAAAAGTCACTGGTAAAAGGTTTCTCCCATTAGGATGTGGCAGCAAGACAATGGATATAAGAGGAAGGGAGGGCAGCAAAGGGCATCTGGGGATCCTGCTGAGGGTAGGGGGATGTTTGACTAAAGTTCCTGCTGGTGTTTCCTATGGCAGGAGTGGTTTAATAGCTCCTGGAATAAAACACAAAGCCATCTCATCACACATTAAAATAGTTTATTTTGGTTGCAAACCTGTAATTGTCTTAAAACAAAATTACATCAGTGCCTGATCACAAATACAAAACCAAAACAACAACAAAAAAAAAAAAAAAAAACAAAACCAAAAAAAAAAAAAAAAAAAAAAAGACAAGTTTGCCAAATAAGTTAATTCCCCCCCTCCCAGTATCAAAAGTGCAAAATAGGTACCTGGTTTTCAGTCCTACTTGTCAAGCTGTGCTTGTGTCCTGGCTCCTGGTTGCTGTGGGTGAAGGGCAGAGGCAGGGACAGGGAGGAGTTTGGAAACACCCTCCACTCTGGGGCCTGTGTCCCTTCGCCGCAGCTCCGAGCACTGTGCCATCGCTCGGATCTCACTAGGAGAGCGCACTAGGACTGAATTTCCTCAGTCTTTGGATTACGAACCACCACGCATGGAACAGAATCACAAGGGTTAGAAAATGGGGGGTGAGGGCTCATGGCTGCTGGGAGAGGCAGGGCAGATCCTGGGAAAAGCAGCTCTGACCCTGCTCTCCAAGACAGCAAACACCTGGAGCACCACACTGGCACTAAAACCAACTAAACCAGGGGTTACAGCAGCTTGGCATCACTCCAACCCAGGAAAAAGGGTTTCCATAAAACATAAACCAGGACCTGTGCTCCCATCCAGCCAAACCCAGCAAGGGTGGACTGCTGCAAGCGCTCCTTCAGCTCAGCTCCAGCTGCAAGGGGAGGTTACCTCTGCTAAGCAGAAAATAAAAACAAGGATTCTGGCTGAATTTGAAGGCCATAAAGCCTTCTCTCCTTCCTTGGGGCAGGGCTGAATTTCCTTGCTGTAGCACAACTAGGCACTTTTTTTTTCAGGGGTCAAAGGTTTTCTCCTGGTTTCTGACCAGTTGAAGAGACAGCAGAGACTTAGAGAGTATTCTTTTGCTTTTGCAAACTTTAAGAAGTTATGTGGAGCTTTCTGGTGGGCTAAAACCTATTCCAGCCACATCCTGCATGGGAAACGGTGATTGCTCCAACCAAGTGCAAATGAAGTCTAGAAGCATCAGGCTGGTGTTTTGTTCCCCCTCTGCTCTCCTTAAGAGCTTCTGGGCAGGCAGAAGACCTTCCTTCATTCATTCCTTCCCTCTACTTTCTGGAGCCTGCTGGGCTGAAATTAATTAACCTCACGTAGGGTTGGTTGGTACCATTGTAGCCTTTATTTGAAGTACATTTTACAGGGGTCTGAGGTACCTGTGGGGGTCAGAGCACTCCAGTCTGCTCCCAGGGTGGGAGGAATGTGGCAAGGCAAGGCTTTAGGAGCAACTAGGGCATGTAGGCAGTGCAATGATTGGAGCATTCCCAGCTTCCTATGGGATCAGCACCTGGCTCAGAGGTTGGCAGTTATTCCCACTGACTGGCTGCCCTGCTGAGATGGTCACTAAGGTGGCAAGGGCTGAGTTTGGAATTAATACCATGTCCTCGCTGAGCACTGTGTCAGGTGCAGAGCCCCGTGGCAAAGGCCACCTGCTCCCCTCCCTGCACTTCAGCAGTGATGGAGCCCGATGGTGACAGGATTCATGGAAAGAGACCTGGGTGACAGCATTAGCCCCAGAGCAGCAAAAAGGAAGCACAAGCCTCACAGGATTTCAGTCCTGGCCACAAAGAGAAGCCCTGCTGCCTCCCTTGATTGCTAGAGCAGTGTTAAGCAGCCAGGAGGCTGCTGCTTGCCCTCCCTTCACCTTAACCCAGGGTCACCCTTTCCCAGCGGTGTTGGAAGTGGCTTTCAGGGCACTGCTACAGCAAAGCATCATCCAAACCCTGTTCTAGACTCACACAGACTTACAACTTCCAAAAGACAAAAAAAATACCCAAGCAAACAAACACAAAGCCAAGGCGGCAGCAGCCTGAGTGTGGAGAAACGGAGGTTTGGGGCAAAAAGGAAACGGGCAAGATGTGGAAATGGGTGAGAGGCTGAAACCCAACATCTCAACCCCACACCTAAACCAAAAAGAGCTTGACACACACGCGACAGTCTGATGATACAGCACTTCTGGGACAAGGTTTCAAGAATACAATCGTTGAAGGATGAGGTTCCTCAATGCAAAGGAAGGTTGGTTTGTACTACAGCTGGAAGGGTGTTTGCAAGGAGCCCAGGTGGCCCCCTGGCAGCTACGTAGTTTTTTTACACATCTACTGGCTCATAGCAGCTCACGCCTACAATCTGAGGACGCAGGTAAAGTTATGGCTCTAGGATACATCGTCTAAAATCGACAGAAGCAGAAAAGGCATCTGAAAAATCAACGTGACACTTAAATGGCTCAACACTTTGACAGTTTTTACGGCCGTGCAAAACCCTTTTCCTTCCCAATTACGGTTCAGCCGGTGAAGCTGCACGTGGAACTAGGACACGAGGAGCATGAAACATGCAGATCACCTACGAGCCTGCACCACAGGAGAGTCCCAGCTATAGGTTTGCTACGAGGGAGATGCTCCTGACCGGACTCTACATCACTTACCACGGGGAAAGCCGAGGAAGTACAACTGGCTGGTGGGAGGAGGCATTTCGGAAGGGCAGGGCCTGGGGGGTTCTGCAGGGTCTTGCCAGTGTTACACCATGCACTGCACCATGGGCTAAGCACACAGGGATGGGGAGAGAGAGAACCACGACCCGACCTGCACCACCGGCCGCGGTTGGTCCAGACTGAGAGAAGTCACGGGATTTTTCTTCAACCGAGGTAAAACAAGAGATGGGACAGGGGTGACTCAGGAAGCAGATGTGGCAGGACAAGAAGGGAAAAACAGACTTCTTGGCTTTTCGGTAGGACAGCATCCAAGCACACGACAGGTTGGTGGAGGGCATGTGTGTGTGCTTGGTGGCGCTCCCGGGCTCCAGACGCGGAGAGGTATGTTCTAGTCGCCGGCCCCAGGAGGGTTCATCTAAAACCTAAGGTCCATTCATCACGCTTGTTTGTGTATTCCTGGAAAGAGCTGTCCCTTGTCATCTTCATAAAAAGTTTGTCCCTTAGAATCTCTGTAAAATCCCTCAGTCTAGCGCAGGCCACGAGGGGATATAGAACCTCTGTAAGGAACCCTCTAGAAGGCGTTCCATCCAAAAAGACAATTTGTGTAATTTGTTTTTAATGGATCTAGATCCTGGGCTGCAGGAGGGTTTCCCTCTGGCTTCCACGTGTAGTGAGGCATCGTAATCCTCGCACGATCCCAGGGTTCCCCCCTCGTCCCCTGATCTGTGAGGCTTAAAGAGGCAGAAGTATTTCTTGTGGCCATTCAGAGCCAGGACGTAGCCCGTGTAGTCGCGCTCCAGGAAATGCTTGTCATACTGGTTTGGGATGGGGGCCGCATCCTGCGCAAACTCCAGCAGGTACTCCAGCCACTCGCGGTGCTTGTCCAGGCTGAGGAAGGAGAAATGAAGAGAGCTGCTCCTGGGAAAAGAGCAGAGAAGGCAGCGGGATTAGCATGTGTCCTGAGTAAGGGTGGATTCCTATGCACAGGTAAGGGTTTGTCAGCAAGGGCAGGGCAGAGCACTGTTGCTGCAGCTCCTTTTTCAGCACAGGTGACACTTGCCCAGTGTGCAGCACTGTTGTACTCTCTCTTTGTTGAAACATGGGCACAGCCAAAGTGGCAGCAGCACCAGACCCATTTGGCCACCATCACCAAGCCTGGCCAGAAAAGACCACTGGGATTTTGGTGGCCCATTGCCACTGATGAGCGCAGAGGCTGTTTTGCTCACCATAAATTTTCCCTCTCGGCAATGGAGATGACCCTGCTCCTCTCGTGTCACCAGAGCTGTGTCACACAAGTTGTCACACGGTAACAGAAACCCAGGAGAGGCCCCAGCCTACCCTGTGAACGTGTAGACTTCCAGGGCAAACTTCTGGA
This sequence comes from Acropternis orthonyx, assembly GCA_035583155.1. Taxonomy (NCBI): domain Eukaryota; kingdom Metazoa; phylum Chordata; class Aves; order Passeriformes; family Rhinocryptidae; genus Acropternis; species Acropternis orthonyx. The sequence continues at coordinate 799,869 of JAWWEU010000055.1, read as the reverse complement.
GCAGGGGTGTTTTGGTGGAGTTGGACAGGATCAAGACGACGTTCATGTGCCCTGGCCTCAGGCGCACCAAGTTACTGGTGTAGTTGATGTCCGTTAGCTCAGTCACCTCCACAAAGCCCTTTTTGGGAATCCTGCTGCAACAAAGCAATCACTGAGTGAAAGGGGACCAAGGGACCACGAGCAACTGAGGATGGAGAAACCACGACCCTGTTTCCCAGCCTGGTATGCCGAGCCATCCCTGTGCCCAAAGCCACTTTAATTGGTAAATGACCCAGTTTAGATCTTCCTCAAGGAATGGATTAGACCTTTTTCCCAAGGATGCTGTCTGGTGCAAACTCAGTGGGAATTGTTTAATGATCAAGTTAATGCCACCCTGTCCTTGCTGGCTGGGTTCTGGGTCACACCACTCCTTCCTGCCTTGCTGTGCCCACTCCGCCCCACACAACAACTGCATTACATCTGTGCAACTCTGGCACTCCTCTGCTCTTCTCTAACTCGACCTGCACAGACACTCCCCAAGCAATGCTTCCACAGAAAATATTTCTGGAGAAATTAGAGGGAACCTGTTACTCTCTTTACTGAAGCTCACGTCATTCTTCTCCATCTTTGTGGCGGTTTCTTCTTTCTCCGAGGGAGGAGAGTCCCTTGAGTCACTTGAATCACTGCAGAGAAAGGTGATTTTGTGTGTGTTGAAGGTCCTGGGTTGGACTGAGAAGCTACCCCTCAGGCACTTTGGTGTGCACTCACCTGAAAGCCTGAACAATAACTGTGCCAAAGAGAATGAAGAGCGCGGAGAAGAGCAAGGAGAGCAGCGGCATCATTTCTCGCCTGAGGGGAAGATGTGCAAAGAGCAGTCAGGCCTGGGAGTTCTCATCTTCTGCCTGAATTTCATTTCCTGTCTACCTCAAATAACACCATGTGCCTTCTCCAGAAACTCAGCTTGTTTCTTGGGGCCTTAAAGACTTAAAAACTTTTTGGGCACTGTCCTGCTCCCACCCAAAAGATGAGGCTCAAAATGGATCCATTTTAAAATAAGGTGACAGGGAAGCAGTGAAAACCCACAACAGATGCTCAAACTGTACCAGTTGCTGTGAAACAGACTGTCCCAGCAGTCTGAGATGTAGTCCAGTGTGGAGTAGAGCCATCGGATAAGGAACATCTGTTTGAAAAGAATGAAAAGCAAAACACAAGTGACAAATCTGCTACACAGAGCCTCAACAGGACTCCCACCCTGTAAACAGAACCCTGGGCCAAATCAGCTTCAGAGCATGCAATGAGCTTCCTTCCACTCCTTCCATGAGCAAGAAATCTTGTAAGAGTCTTGCCTTGGCATTTTAAAATATAAATAATGCCTGTGGACAGCCTTTACAGGACTGTCCACATCCATAACATGGACGTCAGACAGTTGGAAAGGCCAGGCACTTACAGGAGCGAGCTCGTCGTTCAGGTCTGCCACAACAGTCTCTGATGACAGAAGTCCCGGGTCCGTCCTCAGCTGGTCCAGGAGATCCAGGAGGATGAAGTTGTCCTCCTTGCTGCCTTGCCAGGCCTCCTCCAAGGCTTTGTAGGCGATCTTCCCTGCGTTATTGCGTCTCTCCAGAATGACCACCTGTATGAGCCAAGAACATGGCAGATGTCAGAGAGGAAGGGGCTTTCTTGCACAAAGATGTTATGTTTCAAACCACTGACCAGAATTAGATGTCAGATCAAGGTACAGTGTGACGTAAATTAAATGACAGGCTAAAAGAAGGAGGGATTCAAAACAAGGGGAAACCCTCACAGCTGATCTGCCCCGATACTTCTCCTCATCCATCAGCAAGGCGTCTGCGAATTCAGGCTGCCGCTCGTTATAGACGTGCACAAACTTCAGTGTGTCTTTTGTGTTGGCCACAGCAAAAGTCAAAAAGGCCTCGTAAGCCTCAGCAAACTTCTCTCCTTCCCCGGTAAGCAAGACCACACAGTGCCTGGTGATACAACGAGATGGGGAATTAAGAGCTGTTCTGGACACAAAAGGAAATGACCACCCCCCTTCCACTAGTCAGAATGATGCCAGTGAGGCAGAAACCTCTCTGACACTGTGGATACTGAGCACCATCCAATGCAGTCCTTGCCCCTTTCCCTCAGAATCAAACAGAAGGTGGCTTTAGGAGCAGCCTCAGAGCCTCAAACAGGGGGACATGTCGCTTACTTCCGCTGACGGTGAGACTTCTTGACGGGACACAGTTCCTGAAACAGCCTCTGGTTGGTGAGTCTGGCCACCATGAGGAACTTATTCTGAGAAAGGAAGTCGTCAATGAGCTGCTTCTTCATCTCTCGTGCCTGGGAGGACAAAGAAAGCAGAGGTCAGAACTGAGCAGGATGAGGAGAGGAAAGCTGTTGGATATTCCTGGCTGAAGCTGGGGAAGGCTGCTGGCCATCATGGTCCTCGCTGCAATTACTTGAGATGTTTTGAGACCCCAAGACTGGGAAGCTACCTATGTCCACCCTCCTCAGCAGGTCAGACACCAAAACTAGAGCCTGCCAAGCTTCCTCCCTCCAAACACTTGCTCTATTTCTCCGCTGACGTCTGAGTTTATGCTGAAAACAAACACTCTTTACTCCAAAACGCACCACCAACCAACCTCTCATCAACAGCTCAGTCAGAAAAACTCCACGCCCGTTTCCCATAAGCTTTTGGAGAGGGCTCTGAGTGATACCTGCACAACGTCAGCGGGCCGGTCAATGTGCTCCTTGAAGATCATCATGGTGGGAGTGTAGACATTGATGTTGTACTGACTGGACAACTCCTCGGTGCCTCGGAGTCCGACATACACGTACCCAAAGGACAGGTAATCTCGGTAGGCAAAGGCAGTCAGCTGGATGGGGAGAAATCCCCGACGTGTTTATGTTGGAGAGTGAACATTTTCTCCCCTGAATGCCCACGGTGACTTTGCTCTGAGAACACACCCTGCTGTTTGAATGTCACTGGGCTTGTACTGCAAGAGGTACAAGCCCTTCCCTCTCCGTCGCTGAACATTGCTTTGAGTTCTCTTAGTCAGTGTGCTGGAAGCCTCAATGGATCCACAGCTTTATTTACAGCCTGACATGGGCTTTCTTAGGAAAAGGGCTTTGCAATAACCCAAATTAGACATGCCACAAACGTCCCTTGTTCCCAACAAAGGTATGCACCAGCACTGCTGCTACCTCTGAAACCCCCTCAAGCCTTCACATCCATGTAAGGTACATCCAGGTCAGGTCAGAGGAACAGACTCCCAGCAAGGCTGGTCACCTGGCCAGGCCATTTCTGACCAACACAGATCACTTTGCTCTCCTAGAACTAGTCAATGGTGTTTGGAGGCATCAGTCCACCTCAGCTCATGGCAGTAGCGTGTTTTCTTTTGGAACATCTGGATTTATAAACAAATCAACAACACAGTGACAGAAATCCCATTACCTTGTATAATAATGGCACAACTGGCATATGATCGAACAGCAGGACGTGGGGCTTGTTGTCCTTCCTCCAGTCAGACAGAAAGCGGATGTAGTTTTTATCTGTAATCTTTAAATAGAACAGGGACGTTAGTTTAACATTAGTTTAACCTCTGAGCCATCAGATACTGGCAATGCTCATGAGGAGTCTGAATGAGAACTGACCATGAAAAGGTGTCCAGCTGTTGCAGAAAGCTGACTGTTGGGTTGGTCTTTCTAACAGGTATTCCTGATTAATGAATGAAGTAAAACCATCGCTCTTGACCCTCTCAACCCTTAGTTATTCCAGCCTCTGTTGATGACATTGTAAGCCAATGCTGATGGCACTGTCGTTCTTGTAACTGTTTGGACCGTATTTTTTATGAATATATCTATGTCTATATATGATGGGAAGCCAAGGGTTAACAGGCACCCAAGAGCTCCATTAAACCTGCTCTGTTTCAGGTGTGGGACCTCTCTGACCTAGGCTGCTTTTAGGATAAGAACTACAGCATCTGGAGGACAGCAAGTCAAGAAGCCCTTGGGGAAGGCAGCCCTTGCTGAAGACCTCAAGGGGAAAACAAGGCTGCAAGGAGGGGACAGGCAGGTGAGTGCCCTGTGAGGGCTGACCTGGCCACATCACCCTGAAAGAGGTGGTGGGTGCTTTAGGACTCTGCTAAAAATCACTGGGCAAGGCTGAAATGCAGGAATGTTTTATCAGTTAGGAGGTTTTACTTATAACTTTGAAAGGGCTCAAGTTGCCAGCTCCACTTTCAAAAGTCTGAGTCAAAACTGGGCAAAACAAACAACAGGTCAGTGAGTTTTAGCACACACCACCTAGGAGTTAGTGAGAGGTCTTAAATTTTCCGTATGAAACGCTGAGAAAGAAGGAAAGTGAAATTCAGCAGGTTTCTAACCTAGGGATAAGTTTGGTAGGGCCCCCTGGCAGCTGTGGGGTGTCACAGCTTGGGGGGCAGCTGGCACTCAGGACCCTGGTGTGACCATTGTAGTAGCAGCATCAGCCCTTTTGCAAGAAGTGTTACAGAGCTGCATGGTGTGAACGCTTCTGACAGCTCCAGTGTTTGGGAGCTCCATGACGCAGCTCAGCTCAGGGCCTGAATTAAACAGATTAGCCACCAAACAGCCAAGGAGAGAGAAATCTCCAGGCAGACAGGAGAAGCAGCACGTGACGCTCCTGCCAGACTGTACCTTTTCCACAAGATTCCCTGGCAGAAGGTTCTCCACGAATTGCCGCAGGTTTTCCCGAACGACAGCGTTGTGGAAGAAGGTTATTTTCCCGTTAATGAGCCCCAGCAGGGTGGGAGTGCTGTGGGCACCCAGGTGATGGGCCAGGCGCCGCTCGTACCCTGCGTGAACGACGCCGATTCCCGCCCCTGGAAAAGGAGAGCAGCACGTTCAGGTGAAAGATCCCCAACAACCCAAATGCCTGGTGGAGAACTGATGACCTGCTCCCTCTTGCCCAGCACCCTGGAGTTAGTAACATTTGGGAAAGCATTAGGATAAATCTCCGAGGAAATCTAAAGGTTAAACTGGGTCCTGCAAAGCTGAAGGTAAATGCTGAATGCACACCCAAACCTCAACAGCCTCATCCTTACCCAGCGCCTCCAATTCCTGAGCGACTTCCTTCCACACAGGCTCTATGTGGATGCAGCTGAAGCACCAGTCGGAAGTGATTTTAATGAGGTAAGGCTTCTTGAAACTATCCGGCACGATTTCATTGATGTAGTGGGAAAAGTGGAGCAAATACTTCTCGTCGGAGGTGTCGCGTCTCTCCGAATTGAAAGGGAAGTGGAAGAAGGACTCGTCGAAATAGAAGCCGTCGTGGAAGCGATGGAACTGGCGATGCTGGTGCTGAGAGAAGCCCTGGCTTTCCCCAGCATCTCCATAGCGATCGAAGTTTGCCCTCTTTTCCTCATTGGAGAGAATCTGGGAAGCAGATGATAGAAAAACCGTGAGGGAGAACTGCCCTGGCTGTAATCCCTTAGCAAATAACTGCGGCTGCGTAAGGAACGTGTGGGATAAATATTCTGGGAAAGGAAACTATCACATCCCTCCAGGCTCACTGTGGTAAATAAGGGTGAAAAAAAGCCAAAGCCCAAAGAAAAGGAGCTCCTAAATCCAGACTGCTGTACCCACTTCTGAAACCAACAGCTCCTTGGGCTGGGAACATCCCACGCTGGGATTCCCACAAGTGCTCTTTTCTGGAGCAGCTTTTGCTGGTGTCTCTTTGAACCTGGACAGTTTTCTTGGCGCAGCAGAAAGTGCCAAAACTTTCACCAAGAAGCCAGAAGCCCCACAGAGAAACTGCATTTTTTTGGCAGGGAAGTAAGGATTTACTTTTATTTCCATGGGCTCTGCTGCCAAAAACTGGGGCGGCCAATTTCCACAGTGATGTGCAAATAACTACTACTAAGAATAATTTGAGGTGACCAAAGCCCTGTGATGATTAATGTTGCTTACATCACCCCAAAATGCTTTCATGTACATGTGACACAGACAAGACGCTGCCCAGCCAGGCAGGGCTCAGTGCATACTCTCTCCTCCCTCCTTTGAGGCTTTTTAGCCAGAACAGGGCAGGCCCGTAGCAAAATATTTGCAGCAGAGGCCATGCTGGCGACTCCAGTGGCTCTGTCAACAAAGCTGAGCAAACTTTTTGTGTGGGCAGTGTCCACCTCCCCAGGGTGAAGCACATTTCCCATGTAGGAATACAGAGGAAAAGCACAGGAAAAATAAGGTCACTTAATGTTAATGACAGCGGGAGTCTACAAGAAGCACATGTTACCTCGTAGGCCTTGCTAATCTGGATGAATTTGTCTTCTGCTCCTGGGTCCTTGTTTTTGTCAGGGTGCCTACAAGGCAGAACCAGAGGAAAAGGGGTCAGTGGTTTCCTGGAGGGCACAGGGAACTGTCGGCCTCTGGAGGCCAGCAGAGCACAGACAGTTGTTATGTGCAGTGGCATCCTTGAGACTGAGATCAGGTTTATATCCAGCACGTGCTGTCCCCATCCAAACCCCCTCCCAAACTGCAGCACTGGGATGTGTGCAGTGTGCCTGTGGACCTGTGCCTCTGCCTGATCCATCACCAACGGCCCAGGACAAGGGAGCATGTCTCTCTCCTAGCAATGCCTCCCTTGGCTGCTGCCCCACATTATCCACCAGGCTCTTCCTTAAATCACTTCCTGCCACAGCCCTCGGGGACATCTCATGCCAGACAACAGCCCTGGGTGAGGCTCTTTCCCCAGGCACTGCCTCAAGCCTTCCCCTCACCACACACCGTGGACGCAAGGGATGTGACATTAGTGGATCTGATGCCTTTCCCTCCCACAGCACAGGGGTTGAATTGTCCTTGGACAGTGACATATCAAGCTGAGACTTACACCCTGGTGTATTAAAAGCTCCCCGTTGAGTAAGGGAGAACTTTTTATAGCCAGACTCCAGGAGAATCTTTCCCCATAGTCAGACTCTAGGAGAACTTTTTCCCCTTGCAACCACACTATGGAAGAACTTTTTGCCCCGTAGCCAGACTTTGGGAGAACTTTCCCCCTGGTAGCCAGCCTCTAGAGGAACATTTTCCCTTGTAGCCAGACTCCAGAGGAACTTTCCTCCTCGTAGCCAGACTCCATGAGAATTTTCTCCCATAGCCTGACCCTGGGAGAACTTTTCCCTCTGTAGTCAGACTCCAGGATAACTTTCTGCCCTATAGCCAGACTCCAGGAGAACTTTTTCCTCCAGCTGCCAGACTCTGGGAGAATTTTCCCCTCTGTAGTCAGACTCCAAGGGAACATTTCCCCCCCTAGCCAGACTCTGGAAGAATTCCACCCCACAGCCAGACTCCAGGAGAACTTCCCCCCCTCCCCCCATAGTAAGACCCTAGGAGAACTTTTCCCCCCCACAGCCAAACTCTGGAAGAACTTTCCACCCTTGCAGCCTGATTCCGGGAGAACTTTTCCCCGGCACAGCCAGGTTCCAGAGGCTCTTACAGCACGGATCGCCGGCACGGGGGGGGAGCAGGGATGCGAGGGAGCCCCAGGGCCCCAGGGATGCGGGAGCACCCCACCCGCGCTACACGGCAGCATCGCCGCCGGCTGTCCCCGGGGTGGAAGGCGGCGAAGGGGCAGCCAGCACCTACCATTCCCGGGCGAGCCGCTTGTAGGCCTTCTTGATGTCGGCCTGGCTGGAGCTGCGGCCGACCCCCAGCACGCGGTACGGGTCGAAGTCCCCCGGCGCGGCGGCGGGCAGGGCGGGCAGGAGCAGCAGCAGCAGCAGCAGCAGCAGGAGCAGCAGCAGCGCTGGCAGCAGCGGCAGCAGGCTCCGGGCGGCCCGGCCCCGCTCCATGGTCCGGCGGGGCCCGCGGGCGGAGGCAGCGGACGGGCCGCCCTTTCCCTCGCCGCCGCTTCCGGCGCGCCCGCCCGCCGTCGCCATGGAGACCGGGCGCTTCCGGGACACCGGGCGCTTCCGGGACGGCGGGCGCGGCCTGCGGGGAGCGGCGGCGGGGGGCTGTGGCCGGGCTGAGACCGCGGAGGGGGGGCTGGCGGCACGCCGGGGGATGGCCGCCCCGGGTCCCTTCCTGCCTGACGCACAGTGTGACCGTGGGATTCCGTGAGGATGGAGGAGCGGCAGCGCCGGGCGCTGCGGCGCGGGCGGGCCCGGCTGGTGGCGGCGCTGCGGGTGGAGCCGCTCTGGGACCCGCTGGAGCAGCGCGGCATCTTCACCCGGACCATGCTGGAGGAGCTGCAGGTGGGCCGAGGAGGGGACGGGGTCACTGAGCACCGGGGGTGGGCATGGGGAGGGGTCC
>JAWWEU010000055.1:730203-745579 GCA_035583155.1 Acropternis orthonyx | reverse complement strand
TCCCTGTATTGTGTCCCCCCAACCTGCCCCACTCTTGCAGCTGAGGCCGCCCCAGGGCAGAGCAGAGCGGGACAATCTTGGAAGGTTTTGAGTGCAAACAATCGCTTGTTTCAAAGCAAGAAGAGCAGCCCCAAACCGGCACTCAGCCCTCGCTCAAAAAGACCAGAGTCAGAGCACTCAAATATTTTGTAATCACACATCACATCCTGTGAGCCTGGAGAGCTCTGCCGTGTCGGGTGTGTCATGGCAGTGGAGGCACCTCCACAGGAATCGCACCCCAGGCCTGCACACACCCCTGGGCAGGACACGCAGGGCACAAGGTGTTTGCATAGATTTTATTGCTGTTGCCGTAGCCCAGGTTAAACACTTGAACATACGAAGTTGTACAAGGTATGGAATGTCATCACCTACAAAGTCCAGAGGAAGCCAATGCAGCAGCGACCCTGTAAGGCAAGGTTTCTGTGATTTCATGTGTTGATCAGGGAACTGATTTTGTGAGTCGTGGGTTTCTGGGTTTCAATGACAGCTTCTCTACTCCGAACTGAAGCTGAGGAACAGCACACAGAGCGAGAACACGGAGACAACCAGAGGGAGGGAAAGCAGGTGATTTATTTTCTCATCCTCTCTGAGACATGGCCACTTTCAGGACTCTGTGTGGGCAAGCAGCAGAAGGACGTTGCTTTGCAAGAGGATCCACCTGATACCAGTTACAGTGTGGGAAAACACACACTTTGGAGGGTCTTGGGGTGTGCAACCTTTTGGGCCACGCATCTTTTGCACTCCCTCTGCATTTCCCCGCTCCACAGCCCCTGCCATGCTGCACTGACATATTCCCTCTAAGCTCAGAGCTATCTTGCCCTGACCCTCTGCTTGCTCTCAGTTTGGGCTCCAGCCAGGGCTGCAATCACAGTGTCTCCCAAACATGGAGGGGCACTGAGGAGCCAGGACTCCTCAGCTGGTGGTACTTGCCCTGTCTTGCCCTTGTGCCTGACGCTGGTCCCATCACAGTGACGAGCTGTTGGCCATTCATGGACTTGATTTGCTAAGGTTGGAAAAGACCTCCAGGATCACTGAGTCCAACCACCAACCCAACACTGGCATGTTCACCGTCAAACCACATCCCCAAGTGCCACATCCACACATTCATTGAACTCCTCCAGGGATGGTGACTCCACCACTGCCCTGGGCAGCCTCTTCCAGTGCCTGACCGCCCTTTCTGTGAAAAATTTTCCCATTATACAACTTAAACTGCTGTTCCCTCTCTTCCTGTCCTTGTTCCCTGGGAGCAGAGCCTGACCCCCCCCAGCTACCCGCTCAAGTCAGGGAGTTGCAGAGCCAGAAGGTCCCCCCTGAGCCTCCTTTTCTCCAGGCTGAGCCCCCCCAGCTCCCTCAGCCGCTCCTGCTGCTCCAGCCCCTTCCCCAGCTCCGTTCCCTTCCCTGCACATGCTCCAGCCCCTCCATGTCCTTCTTGTCATGAGAGGCCCAAAACTGACCTGTGAGGTGCCTCCACCAGTGCCCAGCACAGGGGGACAGTCTCTGCCCTGGGCCTGTGGCCACCCTGTGGCTGGTACAGGCCAGGTGCCCAGCTGGACACACCTGGGCTCATGTTCAGCCACTGTCAACCAGCTGCCCCAGCTCCTTTTCTGCCCGGGCTGGTTTCCAGACACTTTTCCTCAAGCCTGGAGCACTTTATGGGGTTGGTGTGACCCTTATCCCCTGTCCCACCTGCCTTGCCTTGAGTGGGTACAGGAAGGGAGAAGAAAATGACCTTTGCCAGTTGCAGATGCTCCCGTGCTCTCTGCAGGGCTGCCCAGGCTGCGGCATTTTTCCCTCAGCATCTTCACCCACCTTTGCATAAACACAGTGGGCACATTTGCCTACAGACCTCCTGCCCAAAACACACAGAAGGATTCCTGTGTATTCCTGCACTTCAAACACCACGCCCACACTTCCCTGTACACTGAGAGAGTCACAGACCTGAGTCCAGATGGAATGTCCCAGCTTCTGCTCACGTGGTCCTGCCCACAAGAGTGAGCGTCTCTTTCTCTGCTGAAGTGCTCCAACATCCTTTGTGTGACCAGCACTTCTGCAGAAATCCATGGAGAGGAGTCCCTGTTGTTCCCTGCCCTTTTCACAGTTTCCTCGGTGTGACCTGGCAAAGAAACGGGCTCTCACTGCCCAGGGATCCCAAGCAAGGCCTGGTATCAGGCTGGTGTCATCTTCCAGCACATAATGCTTTTGGCAAACCTAGGTGAAGGATCTTGCTCATGGTAGACAGGCTCCTGAAAAACCCTGGAAAAACTGGATGGGAGAGGAGATATTTTCTGAAAGACACAGGGAATTCTCAGCCCTTTGATGACAGGAGTTGGTCACCACAGTGGTCATCAAACACACAAGGTCAGTGTGGACATGTCAGTGCTCCGCTTTTTTTTTATGGCATCCAAACACAATCCCCCCAGCACATTCCCAACTCCTTTATCTGCAGGCATCTCCCGCTGGCCTGTTGTGCATTGCTGGGGATTGCCAGCCATTAAAGTCATTTTGCAAGAGGGAAGTGGCGTATTTGTTTGGCAAAAGTGTCCTTTGCCACCACCTTTCCCTTGTAACTGGCTGCCCCAGAGCCACCCAGAGTGTGGTAAGACACAGATTTGGAGCCACCTCCCAGCAGGGGTGGGAGGAGCAGGGGGGTTTAGCTGTAGAATGCGGGCTTGCGGAGGACACGCACCACGTTGTACGTGTTCAGCCCCGGGGCATCAAAGCCAGGGGACAAACCCTTGCGGTCAAAGGGGTAAAAGTTGAAGAGCTGCCCGTTTTGGGTCTCCAGCGAGATGGAGGCAGAGCCCAGGTGCAGAACACACGGGAACTCCTTGTCAAAAACAACTTGGAAAACACGATCTTCCAGGTGGTGGAGCTTGATTGTCCGGTACTTTTCAGGAATCAGCTCTTCCACGTGAGGCCCAAACTGCTGCATGATCAGCACCCCACCGATTCCAACTTTGATCTCATAGAAAGTCAGGTTGGAATAGGTATAGTAGCCAACGTAAGGGACCGGGTTTGGAGGAGGGACCACGCTTTTCTCCGCGTCCCTGAACGCCGTCTCCATGGCGGGAATGAGGTACTCGTAAGTCTGAGTCACGACGTCCCCGCCCTGCGGCCGGGGCCCTGCCATCAGCACGATGAAGCTCAGGCGGAGCTTGGGGATAAGAGAGAAGGTGGCCGAGTACCCGTCGAGGTCCCCGTCCTTCCTGACGACGTCGTATCCCAGCTGCTCGTTGATCTCCCAGGGCGTGCCGGTCTTGTTGGCAAAGTACTCGGTGGAGCACTTGAGCAGGGGGGTGAGCATGGTCTTCACGGTGTCGGGCTCCAGGAGGCGGCGGTGGTAGGTGCCCAAGAAGACCATGGCCAGCTTGGCGAGGTCGGCGGCCGTGGAGTACATCTGCCCGGAGGGCCGGTACCAGCCCAGGTCGTAGAGCGGGGCCGGCTGGCGGCTGCCGTAGAAGCCCACGGCCATCTGGGAGCGGATGGGCGGCGTGATGTCGAACCCCGTGTCCTCCATGCCCAGGCGGTCCAGGATGTGCTCCGAGATCCAGCGCTGGTACTGCCCGTCGGCCGCGTGGTCGGCCAGCACGTGGGCCAGCAGGGAGAAGGCCAGGTTGCTGTAGTGGCACCTGGAAAGGAGGAGGGACATACTGGGATCAGCCTTGCCCCAGAGACACCCCGGGGGTATCACAAAGTAAGTCCCAGGTCTCGTATTTTGGGGCAAATTCACATTTTGTGGAACAACGTGCTAAAGAGCGAGGGGAGATGAAGGAGAGGCAGGGACACAGTGTGGGTGTGGATATGACAGAACATGGCCATGTCTCTTACTTAGGGGAAAATTCACATTTTATGGAATGATGTGCTAAGGAGAGCAGAGAGATGAAGGAGAGAGAGAAAAACTGCATGTTGTTGCCTTGCTTTGTTGTTAAATCAAGGAAGAGAAATATTTTACAGCAACATCAGCAGTTATTTAACTCTGGTGCACAGAAAGAGCTGGAGATGGAAAAGAAACAACCTGACTTATTGGTTATAATTGCTCACCAAAGAACACATCCTTTCTTTTTAAGAGCAAATTGAGAGTTCTGGGTGTTCCCTTAGAGGTCTCAAAATCCCAGGTAAGCCTCTTTTGGGATTTACTGTGGTATAATCACTTAAACACCTAAGCTACCTTAAGATGGTAAAAGCACTTAAAGGGAACTTAAAAGCCCCCACAGCAGCGCCCAGCACTGTGGAGCCATTCAAGAAGTGCTTCAGTCTTTAATATCCATCAAGTGATTTAAGTCTTTACATTTCAGTGCAGTTTAATGGCATCAAGACCTGAATGGGCAACTTTATTTAAACACATTTTCAAAATTCATTATATTTTCAGCCTTGCTGTTTGGGTTTTTCAATTGTGTGAAGCCACACATCTCACTGAGGCCTATTTAGGTTATAAACTTGGTACTACTTTGACCTTTTCCAGCGAATCTGGCTGAATAAAAGCATGATGAGCACATATATTTTAACATATTTAAATACATTCTGGATCTAAAATTTCACATCTGGAGCTCAACTTCAACATAGAAAAATGTTAAAATGTCTTTATCAATAAGTGGGAGCTTCCTTTGGGAAGAATGATCTGTTTGCTGGGAAGTACCTCCAGGAACAGGGAGAGAGTTCAAACTATCAACATGTCAAGCAATTAAGGTGTCCCTGTGTATCCTCACGGGGAGCACAATATAAAGATACCAACAGAGATAAATGCCAATAAAGGCATAAAAATACCAAAGAAGATGGTGGTATTAAAATCCTTTAAGGAATATCTGCTGTAGCCTCCTACGTGAGGTGAGACAGAACTAACACAAGCGATGGAACTTCTGAGTTTTCCTACTCCATGGCCACGGGAGATCCTCAGCCATGCCGGGCAAATGATTTCAGAACGTAATTCTATTTCCTAACCATTTTGCGGAGTCAGAAAGTTTTTCCTAAGTTAGTTTGAATCCTTTCCCTCACTTGCTGTCCACTGGATCCTGTTTAAGGAATTGTGTCCAAGGCAAGGTTGGGCTGGGCTTGGAGCAACCAGGACTAGAGGAAGGTGCCCTGCTCATGGCAGGGGGCTGCAATGAGGTGAGCTTTAAGGTCCCTTCCAAACCCAAAATGTTCTGGGATTCTGAAATACTACAATATTTTTAAGTGTTTGCAACTCAGGCTACAGAAATCGCACCAAGCATTCACAGACCTTACAGATAATTCAGAGGCGTACAAGTAACTACAGATACGATTTTAACTGAAATCTGTGATGTTTTAAACTGTTTAAATTACCATTTCCACTTTGGAAAACCTGCATCATTTAGGGTTCATTGGACCTAAGTAGGGCAGTTGAACTTGTCTCATCCAGACTTAAAAAATGAAAAGCAGAATCACAGAATACTGAGTTGGACGAGACCCCCAAGGATCATCAAGTCCAACTTGTAAGCAAAGATCCCATACTGGGATAGAACCTGCAGCCTTGGCATTATTAGCACCATTCTCTAATTAGCTGAGCTCATCTCAGGGCCAACAACCCTGACACCTCCAACAGTGACTCTTTCCAGCCTCAGGTGTATATGGGGAGAAGGCTGAAGCTCCCTTCAGGAACTGGCCATGGAGGCTGCAGGAGGGGCTAACAGCGAAGAACACACATCCAGACCAAAAGCCCCTAAACCAACCCATCTCACCTGGTTCCTGGGTCAGCCACCAGGACATCGTCTTTCAGGAGAGCCAGAGCGTCCTGCGTGTTGCCCTTCCAGAGCAGGCTGGTGGAGCGCAGCCTCCTGGGCAGACCTGGGCCAAGGAAAAGGGGTTAACTGGAGAGGAACCCTGGAAATGGTGAGTCTGGTGAAGAGGGGACAAAAGGCAAGAGTCGATAGCAAAGTGAAGGCAACAGTGAGGGACTCGTGTGCCTTGCAGACACAGCAAAGGTGCTGCAGGGACCTGTCCACGCCGCACTGCAGGACACAGGGCTGAGCCACAGAGTCCTACCCCAGCAGGAACTCCGGGGTGCCACCTCAGTGAAAATGCCCTGCTGAATGAGTCCGAGGATCCTGCATGCCCAGGAGTGTTTGGGCAGAGAAGGGCTGGTTGGGTGTTGGCCAAATCCCTGCCTGTGTTTCCATGGGACTCTATTCCTGTGACTACAAAGGTGAGTAATAGCCCCTTTTAACAGGATTTCATTCTTTACACCTCACTAGGGAGGCCTTGAACTTCTCTGAACAACTCCAGGCTTGACCTGAAATATTTTTATCTTTCCTCCACCCCCATCTTCAGGGTTTCTCAATGTAGAAATTACGAAGTTTTTTTAACTTTTAATTCTCACATTGAACGTGGATCCCCTAAAGCCTTTTGGTCAGTAGTTTTTAAGTTGACCCAGCTCCTCAGAACATAGTCTCTGGCTCCCCAAGTCCAGAACGTGGATTCCATCTGGAGTGGAGTCCTCATTGCTGTTTCCAGCTCACTTTGATGTAGAGGTGAGGAGGACGTTGGGAAGCACACATGACAGAAAACAAACCTGCTCAGTGACCATGTGCTTAGTCACAGAGTCATGAAATTGTTGAGGTTGGAAAAGCCCTCTAAAACTGAGTCCAGCCATCAGCCCAGCACCACTACCATGTTCACCACTAACCCATGTCCCCACGTGCCTCACCCACATGCTGTTTGAACATTTCCAGTGACTCCACCACTGCCCTGGGCACCCAGTTTCCATGCTTTTCAAACCTTCCTGTGAAAATCTTTCTCCTGCTATCCAATCTAAACCTTCCCTGGTGCACTCTGAGGCCATTTCCTCTCCTCCTGAACCCTGGCAAAGCTGGAGGGGCCCCCACTCTTTTGGAGCAGCAGCACCTGCTTTTTCCAGTTGGCCTGACCTTGGGATTTGAGCTGCAATGAGAGCACCGTTTGTGCTCCTGGGCTGTGGGTATTTGTGCAGCTGAGTGACCAAGTAAGAGGTGCACTGAGCATCTCCCAGCAGACAATGGGCTCCTTCATTTTGATCTCGCTGCAGTGGCAGCCAAGACAATGTTGGACCACTGGGAGAGTCCCCCAGAGCCCTGACAGCCCTGCAGTGTCCCTCTTGAGGTTCATTAGGAATGATAAACCAGAGAATGTGTGAGCATACTATAACCCACAGTCATTGATTTATACCTCATGGGCTGCTAATTGATGTGACAGGCGCACTGTTAATAATTTACAATCTCATCCCAGCCTGTCATTCAGATGTGTTTGAAAATCGTGGTCTTAACAAGCTGGAGCTTCCCCCCAGCAATGTGCTGAGTGCTGAGGAGAAAACCTTTGGAGTTCCTTTTGTAATATGCAATGGAGAAAAGCCCAGATAATGAGGATCTATTAGAGATCAGTTTCCACTGGAAGACTTTAGATGAAAACCACTTTACAATGTGTCATGCAGTGGCTTTGATCCTGGTGCCAAGCAGAACCTATTCCTATTGGGGGGGTTTGACAGACAGCAAATGTAATGTGGGACCTCAACATTCATTTGATTTTCAGTTGGGATTTTGAAACTGCGCTTTTGCTTCTACTAAATTGTCAGGGTCTGAGGCAGTTGGTGTGTCCTGCTGGTGTGGTCTGGGAAATTTGGGCCAAATTCTAAAAAAGAAAAAGAGAAGAAGACAGAGAAGCACAAAAGGAGCTGAGCAGGGGCACAAAACCAGCACAGTGATGGAAGCACCGGAGTGGCTGCACAGCACAAGCAATTATGCTGTGAGCAGGCGCACTTTGGACACAACGTGCACTTCTCACAACATTTTTAGGGTGCACTTCACACCTCACTGGGTGACAGGAGCAGCCAGAGTAGCTCCAGGTATTCCTGAGAGTCAGAGGGGACCAGGCAGGGGGTTGCCCCTGAGGGCAACCTGTGCATAGAGCCAGCGCCTGCCTGCAGGGACAGGGGCCGGGCAGGGATGTGGCCACTGGCCATTTTGGGCTGCTTCTCTGTTTCTTTCCAGATTTCACCCACACAATTCCATTTTGGGGAGCCCTTACTTTGGTACTGACTTGTTTCAGGAGATGCTGTTCCACATCCTGAGGTACTGCAATTTGCCTACCCACTATTTTGATCTCAGGTCCTGATTTTAGGGTGTTTATTCCAATCTGGAATATTGTAGAGGCTACAGAGATTAACCAAAATGCCACCTGAGAAACCAGCACAGTTTCTTTGGTCATTACATTTTGGAATCTCTCGGTCAAGTATTAGCAGCTTTATTTCTGGGAAAGGATAAAGCTCTGAGTCCTGTGAGCTCCTTCTTCCTTAATGTAACAGTTCCCCAGTTCTGGCAGCACGTTAATACTCTTCTGCAACAAGAGCAGAGCCATTAATAGTTCAGGAATCCCGGATCATGAACCCTGATGGCAGCTAAATTTAGCTCAGCAAATCAAGGTCTTTCTATTCAAAGCAAAGAAGTTTGGTGCCTCTTTGACCCCCATCTCTACATCTCAGAAAAACGAGAGCACTCCAGGCTGGAGTATAAGGCACTGTTATGCAATCAGAGCCTGATTCCAGGCTCTGGTACCAAACTGAAAGGAACCTGAATCCCTTCGGAGGGGAAAAACAACTCCCCAGCCCACAGGGCAGCTCGGCCCCTTTGTTGGCAGGTGGCCTTTTAGCACTCTGGGAAGTTGCTGACACCCTGTTCCAGGAGTCCTGCCTGACCTCTGGGAAGGGCACAATGCAGGGTCCAGGCTGGGAAACAACCTCTCAGCAGCCTTTTTTTCCCCCCTGGAATGTGCTCTGGTGTCTCTGTGGTCTCTCAGGTGGCCCGGGGGCCACGCGGGCAGAGCTGTCTCACCTGAGAGCTGGCTGGCCATCCTGCGCAGGGTGACGGGCGATGGCCGCGGGGGCATCGCGCCCTTGTCCACAAAGCCCAGCCCCTCGGGCGGGTACCTCTGCTCCGAGTCCTTGAGCCTGCCCAGGGGGTTCTTGATAGCAAAGCTGTGGGCGTAACGCTCCAGCGGGTCATCAAGAGAGGTGACCTTGCCCTCCTCCCACATCTTGTACAGCATAATGGTGGGGAAGATCTTAGAGACGCTGGCAATTCTGTCAGGGGACAAATGTTTAGAGGAATTAAGCATTAAGAAGCTCATGAATCAAGAGCAAAGACAGTCAGTATGTGAGATCAGTGTGGCTTTCACAGCCCCAAGGCTGGCAGAGCTCAAGGAGCCTTTGGATGAAACTCTGGGGCACAGGGTGCAACTCTTGGGGATGATCCTGTGCAGGGCTGAGAGTTGGACTTGATGATCCTTGTGGGTCCCTTCCAACTCAGTATATTCCATGATTCTGTGACATTCCAAAGGGAAGGGCTAAAATGCAGGTAAGAAGCTTGAATTAATATCCTTAAATCTGAACCTTTATTGACTGTGACACAACCTCTGTCTGCCCCCAGCAGTGCAGTGGCTGCAGATCTTTCCTTACTCATTTAGTATTCATAAAATGACCTATTTTATAAATTATAAAAATACCATGAATACCATAACGAAGGGGCAGGCACTGATCTCTGCTCTGTGGGGAGCAGGGACAGGATCCAAGGAATGGCCTGGAGTTGTGTCAGGGCAGGGTCAGGTTGGATCTCAGGGAAAGGCTCTTCCCCCAGAGGGTGGTGGGCACTGAGCAGGCTCCCCAGGGCAGTGGGCACGGCCCCGAGGCTGGCAGAGCTCCAGGAGGGTTTGGATGATGCTCTGGGGCACAGGGTGTGACTCAGGGATGGGCCTGTGCAGGGCTGGATGGTCCCTGTGGGTCCCTTCCAGCTCAGCATGTTCTGTGGTTCTGTGACAAAAACTTGCAAGTAGATTATTGGAATTTCAAGGTTAAAATCACAGAACTACAGAATCGTTTAGGATGGAAAAGACCTCTGAGACCCTCAAATCTAATCCCTTACCCAGCACTGCCAGGGCCACCCCCAAACTGTGTCCCCACATCCCCGATTTACACACCCTGAGCTGCCGTCCCTGTGGCGCAAACCGGGCAGTGCGTTCGAGCTTTGTGGTTTGAGCCCAGCTGGGGACAAGCCCCCCTTCCCTGCCCAGGGCGGGGGGCTGGAACTGCACCTGGGGTGGCCCTTCCAGCCCAGACCCCCCAGGGGTACCGGAGGAGGGACAGGAGGAGGTTGTTTTACCATTACGCAGATGGGGAAGAAAAGAGGCAATTGCAGCTGCCGAAACTTCCCCACATGGTTTGTTCTGAGTTCCAAATTTGACAGCAGAGTGCAGCCCTTGGGTTTCACAGGCAACCCAGGTACAACTCACTGAAAATTGATCTTTAAAGGAAGTAAGCACTTCCTTTGTATTTATATTTGTTTGTTTGTGGGTTTTTGTCTTGGTGGTTTCTTTTATTTGTTGGGTTTTTTGAGTTTTGGGTTTTTTAAGTACACACTAAGAGCTTGATTCTATGTTAATCTAAAATATATCAGCCAACTTTGACTTCACTGGGAGGATGAATAGGTGTACAGGTCTATTCTATGTATAGTAGATACTTTCCCCAAACCACATTTTTCCTTAGACTGAAATTTATTTTTTTTATTTTTTTAAATCTGTGGCACTGTCTCCTCTCGTTTTTCAGTATGTGGGCCAGTTCTCAGTCTACAGATTTGTGCCCTAGGCCTCCTCAAAACATGGAGCCACTCCCTATGGATGTTTTCAGGTTCTTCAGGATGGTCATTTAAAATATTATCAGATCACATTAAAATAAAAAAGAAAGGGAAATAAATAAATCCAATGTAACTCAGTAAACCACCAGGGTGTGAAAATTCGGGGACTTGCTGAAGCCTCATCTTGCACAGCCCAGGAGAGGACCCTGCAGGGGACCCGCAGCGCACGGCAGGGGCTCTACTCCCAGAGCTCACATGCCCAGCCGTGCCTGGGCCCTTCCCTGGCTCTCTGCCCGTGCCAGGGCCCTCACCTGTAAATGGTGTATTCGTTGGGCAGTGCTGAGGAGGGGTCCGAGCTGTTCTTCTTGCCGAAGTTGCCTGTCCAGAGCACGGTGTCGTTGTAGATCACGATGGCAGACATGGCCGGGAGCTCAGAGTGGTGCATCTTCTGCCGCAGCATCAAATCCACCTGGGGAACGAGGGAAACCAGCAATTCCCCACTGAGGACTCTCATTATGCAGCCAACACCCAGCACTCCTCACTCCCCAGCACTCGAGAGGCATTCTATGAAATGTGTTCTGGCAAAAGAAAGTATTTTAACTGTTTAACAGTTTAGTATAATTGCTCGTGTTGAATTATCCAGTGTCTTTCTTTCAGTCTACATGTCCACTGTGTAGAAGAATGTGCTGCTCATGCTTGTAATATTTATGATTAAAACCAAATACCAACATGTAATAATTGTGAATTCTTCCTTTTTACATTGTACCCTGCACATCTGTTCTCTGCACTGGTATTTTAGGGTCAAAGGGGTATGAGAAGAAGACTTTCAAATATCCCATGAGACTTTTCACTCCAAGAAACACCTTGGAGCCCTGGCTCTTGTTAAACTGCAGCCTGAGAAATGGCACTGAGCAACCAAAGGCCTGTGGCTGCTCTTTGCTCCCTGTCGTGCCAGGGTTGTGCTGGTCTCATTATCCAGCTGTGCAGGTCTCATCATCCAGCTGTGCTCCACCCACCTCCTGCAGGCAGAGCACATCGATCTTGCCCTTTGGTGACTTTTTCCAAGCTATTTCAGCACCTTGCATATGTTCTTATTTGCACGGAATTGTTGAGACACAAGGAATGCCCTTCCAGGCCCAGCACTGGCAAGACAGGCCAAGCTGAGCCATGTTCTCGGGATCTCTTCCCTGGCGAGATGCACTGACAGCAGTGCAAACATTCCACCTGTGCCAAGTCCTCCCGCAGAGGTTCTTTGCCCTCCCCTGCCCACGTGCCAGTGGCCCGTCTGGGAACACCAACAACTCCTGAGAATGGAGTGGTCTCACAGGGACCATGGAGAGGGGCTTTGGACAAGGGCATGCAGTGATAGGGCAAGAGGGAATGGCTTTAAGCTGAAGGAGGGCAGGGTTAGGTCAGATATGGGGAGCAAATCCTTCCCTGTGGGGGTGGGCAGGCCCTGGCACAGGTTGGGCAGAGAAGCTGTGGCTGCCCCATCCCTGGGAGCGTCCCAGGCCAGGTTGGACAGGGCTTGGAGCAGCCTGGGATGATGGGAGGTGTCCCTGCCCATGGCAGGGGGTGGAATGAGGTGAGCTTTGAGGTCCCTTCCAACTCAAACTATTCTGGAATTCTATGATTCATTCAGCAATCATGATCCTCCTTAGGGTTTTCTCAGAGAGCGCCTGACATACAGACCTGCCTGCACCTGCAGAAAGTTGATAGAAATATGTGATGCTCTTCAAGATTTGAGTGTCATTGACTATGATATTTTGGGTTTGACCACTAGCAAGTCTTCTGAGGACCTTCTGCTAAGCAAAATATCTACTCTTAGAACAGAAATGTGTCCTCACTTCTCGTGCAGGAGTGGATGTCACTCTCCTGTTTCAGTCTGCTGTGGCTGGGAAAATGTCCTCCCCTGTGTGCATATAAAGGCATCTGGCACTGCCCAGATTCCCAGCTCCAGGTGCTGGCCTGGCATAGGATGATAACTTGTCTCAGGTGCTGCACGACCTTGGCTGTGTGTTTGAGTGTCCACAGGCTTAGGCAGACCCTGAGGGTTTCTGAAGATACAACTTTGAGGTGCTCGTTCCTAAGCCCCCTTCAAACACCCACATCTTCCACACAGCTGGTGTGCACGGTCCCTGTGCTGCTGTATTCCAGCTGCAAAATGGGAATGTTTTCATCAGCCTCTTCAAAGAAGTGCTTGGGTATTTCATTTCCCAGGAGTGCTAAGAAGCGAGGTTGGATGACTCTGTGATGGACACTCAGAGTTCTGCACATCCCTTACCTCTCTGACTAATCCCAATTGATAAGAAAATACTCTTCAGTAACGCCAGAGACAGGCAGAGACTTCATAAAAGTGCATGTGAAATGAAGGGAATTGAAATTCCCTGTGGATAAAGCGCTGTGTGTGCAGAACAGCCCTGAGCACACACGCTCAGAGCTGGTCCCCAGCTCCCAGGAACTCTGGTGGATGCTCCTGGGAAAGCATTTGCTCAGTGCCTTAAGGCACAAAAAAGGTAAATCAGATGGGAGGAATTAGTAGAGAAGTAGCATAAAATGAAATAGGAAACCCATTTTTTCACTGTATCAAGCCCTGATTCACTTATGCATCATAAATTTTGTATTCAGTGCTCATTTCCTGCTACTCATGAGAAAGAGACAAAGGAGAGGGAACAGGATAGGGGTCTCCAAAGTCAGGAGTGTCCTGTCAGAGCACAGCTGTCCCGATGGCCCAGACAGCCAAGGCAGTGCCACAGTGTTTCCTTAGTGCAAACAGAGCCCGACAGAACCTCAGTCAGGGCAGAAATGTCAGAGACAGTTTCTCACGCCGAGGGTATCCTGACAGTATATCATGTCCCTTTCTTTCAGATGCAGGTCTTCTTCCTCTTTCCCTTCCCCTTCCTCTTTCCCTTCCCTCCCCAACCCTCCCTCCCTTTTTAGTTATTAACAAGCACCTTTGCAATTTTTAACCTGTGCTATGGGGAAAGCCACCAAAGCAAAACAGTAAGCACTTGGCAGTCACTGATGAATGGCAACCAGTTACACCAGTCAACTCCTTTCCAGGACACGAGGGCTGCCTAATAACACACCAGATACCAAGAGCCATTGTTTTGTGCTGAAAGCAGCTCACCAGACCTTCCAATGGCCAAGTGGTTGTGTTTCTCCATCACAACTTACCCTTTGGGCAAGAGAGCTGCTCATTGACCTGTCCTGACCGTTCACTGACGGAGTTTCATACGCCCATTTCTTGGCTCACATGTTCTCCACCTCCTCGATCCCCCACCTGCTTCCCAGAGGTGCTCAGGGGCAAAACACACCTTCCCCCAGACCCCTGCAGAGGAGCAGCCCTGAGATGTGTCTCCCTGTGCTCCCCACAGACCTTCTCCAAGGCGTCCTTCAGAATGGGGATGGGGTGATCCAGCGGCACCGGTTCGGGGTAGCGGGGACACATCTGCACAGCTTCTGATCTCACTTCCATCACAGAGGGGCCTGGAAAACATCACAGAGGTGGCACAGGGGACTTCAACAGACACACTGACAAGGTTTACCCTCAGCCACCATGAGCTTTCTAGTGTTGTCCAAGCTGAAGGACACTTCTGCACAGGAAAGGGACAATCCTGAATTGTTCTGTCTTACATAAAACAGGACTTGCAGGGCTCTGTTATTGCTTATTCCAACGTGGGATGGACATGGGATTGACACAGGACAGACATAGGATGAACATTTGACTTCATTTGACTCTGCAGCCTGGAAAAGTAAAGAAGTGGGACAACAGAAGACTCTGCAGGGCCCCTGACAGTGGGTTTGGCCCCCGTGGAAGTGCCCTGTCCATGTCTAGAGGGAAGTCTGAGTTGAGGTTCAAGAGAACAGTGTTGGCCCTTGCATGTTGTAATCTCAGGAATGGGGGTAGAAGTGACCTGTGCACGTCCCGTGCGATCCAGCACTGCCGCAGCAGCGGACAGGCTGCACACCTGCAGTGTGCTCTCCTCAGTCAGCTCCATCCTGCCCCTGCCACAGGCACAGCTGGGATTTTTGGGGTGAGCAAAGATCTTTAAACTCACTGAGAGATGGGAACTCTCTTATTTGGAGGCTCTACTTCTCCAGCTGTTCCCAAGGTGTTCATAACCACAACTCCTCTGCTCTGTGAGCTGCAAACAAAATGCTTCTCTGTGTTCTTGCTTACCAAGTGAACACGAAGCATCAGAAGTAGAGATGGGAGTAGAAACGGCACTAGGAAAACTTGGAGACGGATGGGATGGGTACACAGAGGCCACAGGCAGCCTGGTACTCTGTGACAAAAATGCAGGGTCTGGAATCTTTCCAGACCATGGTCTATGAAATACCTCTGGCACCTTCACCAGGGATTTTATGTCACCTTTTGGCTACTTAAAACCCTGACGCATTAACATTGTGTATGTTTAATCCTTGCACACACAGAGCCTTGAGTCCATCAGCTGAGTTTTCTATAACCAGTACGGAAGGCCACAGAGATGCTCTGAGGGCTGGAGCCCCTCTGTCATGGAGCCAGGCTGGGAGAGCTGGGGGGGGGGTGCTCATCTGGAGGAGAGAAGGATCCAGGGAGACCTGAGAGCCCCTTCAAATACCTAAAGGGGCTCCAGGAGAGATGGAGAGGGAGTGGGGAGAAGCGCCTGGAGGGACAGGACAAGGGGGAATGGCTTCCCACTGCCAGAGGGCAGGGTTAGATGGGATATTGGGAAGGAATTCCT
>JAWWEU010000055.1:700926-716097 GCA_035583155.1 Acropternis orthonyx | reverse complement strand
CCCCAAACTCTGCCACAGGGACACCCATCCCCCCCAGGCACCCCAAACTCTGCCATCAGAGCACACCCATCCCCCCCAGGCACCCCAAACTCTGCCATCAGAGCACCCATGGCGCAGAGCCTGAGCAGGGAAGAGGAGAGGGTGCTGTGGCAGCCCCAGAAGCCCCACTTGGCTGCTTGCAGTGCCCAGGCAGAAGGTGTGGGTGCCCAGTTCCCCAAAAGGGTGCCCAGTTCCCCAAAGGGGTGCCGCCCCAGGAAGCCCCACCTGCAGCCTGGCCCTGCCTGCTGTGGGCTGAGGCAGCCGCGACCTGCTCTGCCCTGCCTCGGGGTACTTTAAATAGGTCAGCAGCAGGTGCCTGGATGAAATTACCCTTCATTTTCTTGCAAGGGAGCTGCAGAGAGGGCCTTCCCCGTGGCTAACAGCAGGGATTGCCAGGGACAATGGAATGATTTTAATCCAGCAGTTTTTATTAACTCCTCCCGTGCCATGTGCCTGTGCTGGTTCTGCCGTGTCCTGGAGCATCAGCAAATGGGCCAGGGGAAAGTCACTGCTCAGAAATGTGCACAGGGACTGGCCCAGACACCCGTGGGCACCGCAGTGGCACAAACCCATCACTGGGTGTGAAGCACAAAGCCCCTCTCTGTGCTCCCCTGAGTCACTGCAGAGCAGCTGGTGGCGGGGACTGGAACAGCAAAGTGCCGGTTTAGCTCTGGGATCTAAATCTCCCCATTTCTGGAGATAAACAGAGAACAGCACAGATCCTCATGTGCCACTGGGGGCAAGTGGACTCTTATTTGCCAGAGAGGAAAGGGCACGAGTGGAACATCAGGGTATGGACACGGGGCACAGCAGGGGGAGGGACTGAGTGGAACACAAAATTTAATCTGATGGTGGGTGAACACGAAAACAGGGATGTCTCACTGAGGAAAAAGAGCAGGTTGAGGGCTGAGAATGAGCCGAGAGCTGGAGCAGGAGTGTGGTGCCAGGGGCTCAGGGAGCTGCATGGGGCAGAAGGACAGCAAATCCCAACAGTGGGAATGAAAGAGGACTGACTTGTCCTTACCCCCTGAGTTCTGGTGTTCAATCTGCCTTCTCACCTTCCCAGTCTCTAGGAGAAGCAGGGCTGACATACAGAAGAGGCTTCAGCATTTTACTGTCTGTAGCTGAGAATACACAAGGCCCACAGTGACTGTGCAGGGCAGCACAGCCTGGACTGGAACCAGGGGCAGGGGGGACAGTGCTGAGGTGGCCCCAGTGCCAGATCAGACCACACCAGCAGCTGTGCTGGGACAATCCACCACCTCTCTCTGACACTGGGACACTCCAGGTCCCAATAGTTAACCCATGAGGCAGAGAGGAAAGAGGATGGACAAGGACAGTTCACCCAGTCTAGCAGCTCCTGCCACTGAAAAGGGGAGGCATCCTCTCCTCTTGTTCCTTTTCCCACTTCCCCCACTCTTTCTTGATCCCAGTCCCTATCCCTCCACTATGTCATGTGCTTGTCAACCTTTCTGCAAAGGGGTTCAGCCCCCAGACCCACCGCAGGAGAGCCCAGCACCTCTGAGGTGCCTGCTGAGCACCTCCGGAGCAGTGGAAGGTAAGGCAAGACCTCCCCCTTGTGCTGAGCTGTCACATCACGGCAGATTTACAGCCGCAGCCTCGGACAAACGCTGCAGGTGTGAAATTAGTAAAGGAGTGGTCTTGCAGAGTCCAGAGGAGAAAATTTCTTTTGCTTCAACAGGTAGGACAGACTTACTCAGGTCCTGTTACAGTGTGGGGGGAGACACTGCCCTCATTTGAGGAGCTGTGCTGGGCTTTTTCCTGTTTTTTACCCACAGGATGTCCTTCAACACGGAAGGGACCATGGGAAGTGATTTAGTCTAAACTACTACTCAGCAAGGGTCAGCTCTCAGGTCATACCAGGTTTCTTTGGGCTTTTTCCTGTAAGGCCTTGGAACCCCCCAAAGTCTTCTGGTCTTCTGACAACATGGTGGGATTCTTGGGTTTGTGCTCTAGGCCAGGACTTGGGCTCAGGGATCCTTGTGGGTCCTTTCCAACTCAGGGCATTCTGTGACCTTGTGAGCTGGGTTGGTATCCCTGGCTCTTTTGAAGGTTTCTTGGGGAAGAGGAATTGCTGAATGAGATAACCAATGTCTGCTGCTTCCCACTGGTTTGGGTTTTAGGGACACGACTTAAAATCTTATGAGCTTGTCCAGGTTTGAGTGTGCTAATTCAACACTGCAAACACGGCATCCCATGGCTCCCAGGCCAGGAGCAGAGGGGACACCACTGCTCCATGCCCATCCCTCTGAACACTGGGGAAACTGAGGCACAGAGGAGAGGAGGGCACGCTGCCCCCACTGTGCCATGGGGGCAGCTCTGCAGCTCAGGGACAGGGACTGGTTTCCCTCCTCCTCCCTCTTTCCATGGGCCAAGGGCAGGCTGTGTGCCCAGAAATCCCTGGATGCAGGATGCAGGTGGCACAAACACTTACTAAAAATGGGGAAAGCCTCTGAGCAGCAGTTCTGCCCCTGGATGGTCAAGGAGACCCTGGACTACCTCCCACAGCTCCTAAAAAATCTTGGGCAAGGAATAGCTGGCACTTATGAGCCAACCTAGGCTCTGTTTGAGCTGTTCCCTAAGCTTCAGAGTAGCTTTTCTATTAATAGGTGTTCAAGGTCAGGTTGGACAGGACTTGGAGCTACCTGGGATAGTGGAAGGTGCCCCTGCCCATGGCAGGGGGTGGAACAAGATGAGTTTTAAGGACCTTCCAACCAGCCCATTCCATCATTCTGTGACTAATGGGAATATCCCTGTCAATGGAAACATGGTCCTTTCCAATTTTTTTTTATCATTTCCCTGACTCATTTTAGCACTTGCTCCACCAGTGGCACAAGGGAAGGAACTAAGCCATGAACTCAGGATGGTGGAGTGCTGAGATGTTGAGTGAAGATGATTTCTCAGGTCCCAGTGCAGTGCTGGGCTCCTCTGCACCCTGTCAGAAGGTGCCACTGACCAGGCTGGGCTGGCCTTGCACCCACCCCCTGCTGCCTTAGCAGGGCTGTCCCCCCTCTACAAGGACAGCCAGGGTGTTGATAGCACTTCCAAACCCTCAGGAACAGCATATGGAGTGTCAGTGGGACTCTTCCTAATTCCTGGTGCCTCCCCTGTCTAACAGGGTTACCTCAAAGCTGCCCACACTGAGCTGTTTATTGTTTGCTCATGTTAAAACCTGGGTACGGAGGAAACAGGAGCCTGGTCATGGCTTGGTGTGTGGGGGAAAACGGCTCCATCTCTTCCCCAGCCGTGGTGGATGGGCCTTCTCAGGCTTCCTACAGCCCTGAGAGCTGGGACTTGTACAGAGGGTCACCTGGGCTCACAGTCACAGTCTGAGTTGGGAGATAACTCTAAAGATCATCACAGAGTCCCAGAATGGTTTGGGTTGGAAGGGACCTCAAAGCCCATCTCATCCCAGCCCCTGCCATGGGCAGGAACACCTTCCACTAGCCCAGGTTACTCCAACCCCCATCCAACCTGGCCATGGATACTCCCAGGGTTTGATGACAACATCCCAGAAACTACCAGATGGAAAAAGAGGAACAGGGAGTCTAAATGGAAGCTGTGGAATTCTGAACAAAACCATTGCAGGGGGAGGTGAGCTGAGGGGATGGGACCCTTTAAAACTGATTTGGAAACAGCTGATACATCGGGGACCCTCTGTCATGTGAAAATGGCTTTGTCTGGGTCACACATCTGAGCAACCCGATCTGGTGTGTTGGATCCCTGTCCATGGCAGGGGCACTGGAATGATGAGATCCCTCCAGCCCAACCAATTCTGTGATTCCATGATATGTAGTGCAGTGGATTTGGATCTGGCTGCCACTTCCAGTAGGTACCTCCCAGGCCCAGGGAGGGCATAGATAGATCTCCAGGGGCAGGGCAGGAAGGGCTGTGGCTCGATTTGGACACTCACACATTTCCAAAGACGGGGCAGATTTAAAAATAGTTTGGTCCAAGCCATGTGTGTGCCAGGACAGCCTGGCTGGCACCTTCTCTTCACATTCATGAGCAGCATCGTGTGCCAGGTGGCACCGGGCTGTGGTTCATGCCAGGGCTTCCCAAAGCATAAAGTCTCCCTACCAACATTTGGGGGTGATTGGGATTTTTGGGCCCACGGGGGTTTTTGGAAATGATTGACCATGAACTTGTGGCAGAGGAATGCTGTTGGGTTAAAGCTTTGAGACTTGGGAAATACACCTTCAAATCAGCCCTTGCCATAAGCTAAAGTACAGTTTGCCTGTGGAAATATTCCAGTTCACAAATTTATAGACTAACTTGGGTTGGAGGGGACCTCAGGAGGCCTCTGCTCCATCTCCAGCTCAAAGCAGGATCAGCTGTGGGGTCGCATGGGGCTTCTCAGGGCTTTTTCCAGTTCTGTCCCAAAACCAAGGACAGACACTCCACAGCCTCTCTGGACAACCTCTTTGAACATTTGATTGTACATATAAAACCAGATGCACGGTATTCCTTTATTTGTGGAGAGTTTATTAAGTGCATGACAATATATTTTATAAAAATATAGCCCTAAAAATATAAAATATATATAGGACTATATAAAAATATAGCCCCGAAAATGTGTTTTCTCTTTTATAGAATCATAGCATTGTTAAGGTAAGAAGAGACCTCCAAGATCATAAAGTCAAACCTTCAATCACAACTATAAATCCTGGTTTCTGCCCTGTGAGACTCCCAGTACCTTCTCCTGCTCTAACAGGCCAAGTTCCACAGGCAAGGATGGGATGGTGGGAGGAACCAGGTGGATGTTCAGATGGTCACTCAGCCTTCAGAGCTGGGTGTTGGTACTGGCACTGCCCAAGCAGATACCTCCTGGTGGAGTTACTGGTGTCCTCAGATGAGTGACTTCATGCGTTTTAATATTTTGCTTTCCCAGAACAATTCATTAAAAAAAAAGAGAAAAGTTTCAAAAATAAATCAGAAGGAAGAAAAGAATTCCACACAAAATACCCCCCCAATTCACAATATTACAAGGAAAAGGGAGGATTTAGTCCCACTGTTTGGATGTCACATGCCAGGGCACTGGTCTCAGGAGATAAGGATGAAGCCTGTAGTGAAGAGCACTCATAAATGTTTCATTCTGAGACAATATTCAAAAATAAGTGCTCTGGAAAGAAAAGCAAAGAATTAACAACTGCCAGGATTTCTTTATGTGTGTGTAAGGAATGATGCTGACACAGAGAAGAGGTGAGTCCTGAGATACAGGGAGTCTAAAATGCAGGGAAACCTCTGCCCGGGTGCCTGATGTTCCTGTGCTGTCCGTGGGCAAAGGGAGGACGTGCTGTTGGTTTTGGAAGGAGCAAAGGGAGCAGCAGCACAGCCCTGCCCTTCCCTGTGCCACGGCTGGGGATCCTCTGCACGGTCCCACAGCATTTATGCTGTCAGTTCTAACCTCCCACTCGGGCTCTGCTCAGCCACCACGGCACAGAGACACTGGGACCTTGCCAAGAGACTGATGGTATGTGCTGATTTTCATAGGAATTTGCATGAATTTGCATACATCTCCCTCTCAGTTTGCATTCATTCCTTGTGATGCCTTTAAGAACAAGTAAAACATTGTCTGCTCTGAATGAGTCGAATTTTCTACCTCAGTTTTCTCTTTTGCTGATATGCAGAATGTGAAAAATTCAGCTATTAGCCGATTTTTTTCTTTTTCCACAGCTTTTTCCACCTCCCTTCCACTCTTAGATACCATATTGTTCTATTATTTTTTTTACATTATATGAACATTGTTATAGGAATTATTCCCTCAGTTCTCCACAAAGCAGGCAGTATCCCAGACTATGGCATTGACTAACCCATTTGCCAGCACTGATGGTCCACAGGATAATTTTAATATGCTGCTTCATTTTCATTTTCTTCCCTGTATAAACAGATCTCAATACCTGACTGGAATTTGCTTGGTGAGAAGACTCAGGTCAGTAAAATTCCACAGAATCAAATATTGAATAAAAATGATCCCAGTAGCTGCTGTGCAGATGAGAGAGCTGTGTGGGGTCACGGACTGGGAGTGTTTTGGGTGGAGCACTGGGAGGAACAGCAGATGTTTTGGGAAACGTGGTCACTGTGGGACCTGATGGAGTGAGAGCTAAGGTTTTGGTGCCATTTTTCCTGATATCCTCCCCAAACCTTTGTTGTCTCTGGCTTCATCCTTCTAGTC
Organism: Acropternis orthonyx; assembly: GCA_035583155.1. NCBI lineage: Eukaryota > Metazoa > Chordata > Aves > Passeriformes > Rhinocryptidae > Acropternis > Acropternis orthonyx. Next base: position 709,862 of record JAWWEU010000055.1, on the reverse strand, counting down.
TTTGTGGGCTGTGATCACCAGCCCCTCAGCATCCTCTGTGTCTGACAGCACAGACCAGCTCCTTCTCCCTGTCCTGGGGCCACATTTCCGAGACCCCTGACACCTCAGCACTCTCTGCCAGACCTCTTGTGTCCTTTTTGTCATACCCTTTTGGTTCTGGGTGCAGGGAGGGGGCTTGGGGGATGGACAAGCACAGAGGATCCAAGCACTGGGTTGTGGGATGTGGTGACTCCTCCCTTCTGGCCGTAGCCCAGTTTGTGGTTTCCCTGATTTGCCATGAGGGTGCACTGTTGACTCATGTTCCATTTGTCCTCCTGGTCCTTCCCACCAGGCTGGTCCGCTGTTTCCCAGGCTGTGGGGATGGCTGGAGTTACCCTGCCCTGGGCCAGAGCAGCTGATTTGTGAGGCTCCCTCAGCACTGACGCTGTTTCTTCGTGTCTGGTGTTGGCTCCAGATTTGGTGAGGCTGCATCTGAATCAACACCCAGAAGGCACATGGAGATCTGGAACTGCCCCAGCAGCTGCTTGGCCCTGGGATACCCCAGTTGTTACCCGAAGTCAGTCAAACCCCAGTGTGACTGAAGCCACACCAGGCACTGCCCTTCCACTTGGGTGGGCCATTGCTGAGCCTTCAGCTCAAGGTTTTTCACTGTAATAGCTCAGTGGTGTCCAGGCTGTGTCAGGAGGGTCAGGTTGGATCTCAGGGAAAGGCCCTTCCCCCAGAGGGTGGTGGGCACTGAGCAGGCTCCCCAGGGCAGTGGGCACGGCCCCGAGGCTGCCAGAGCTGCAGGAGGGTTTGGACAACACTCAGGGATGGGGTGGGATTATTGAGGTGTCTGTGCAGGGCTGGGGGTTGGACTGGATGATCCTTGTGGATTCCTTCTAATTCAGGATATTCCACTGTTTTATATTCTGTGATTCCATGCCTTTTCTGAAACTAATCTTCTATTGTACCCCTTCATGCTGCCTCCCACCCCACTGCTTCCCTTTCGCCTTAGCTGGATGCACCTCTCGGCTTGAGTCTGGCACTTCCCACACTGGGATCCCTGGAACATGGTCTGTGGCTCTGCACTCCCTGCCTCTCCCTGTGACTTGGGATTGTTGGTCCTGGCAGGAGGTGGGTTGATCAGCATCCCCCACACCCTTCCCTCCTGGCTGGCCCAGGTACAGTCGGGTTTGGGGAGATGTCAGGGGTGCATGGCTGAGGTTTGGGAAGCTGGAATGCATTCCCAGGTGGGTCTGTTTTCTCAGGAGAGGCTTTATCCCAGTTCTTTGCTGTCTCAGTGCAGGGCAGTGTGTCCTTAGACCGTGTCAGGGAAAGGGCAGGAGCCTTTCCAAAGGTTCCTGTACATGGCCTATCCATGATAACCAGTAAGAGGGAAAATCTGCTTCAGTGTCCAGGAAGGGACTGTTTATAGTCAGTGGGACAGAGATGGGGATATTCTCATCTTTCCCCTGTATACAAGATTGTCATGCTTGGAGACAGTCCTTTCCTGGCTTATTGGAGACAGCCCTTCCCTGGTTTTTAAGTCACAGGTGAAATACATTGTTATTTGTACCTGGTGACTGTAAAGCACAAATCTAATCAAGTACTGGGACTGTACAATCAAATTCCCAAGGAAAACCTGGAGATTGCTCCAAACTTGGCATATCAATGGATGCCAGCAGAAGGGGGTGAGGCCCTCTGAGACAGGAGCTCCTTCTGATGCAAAGGACTTTGCACAGGGAGTTCTGTGAAAGTCTCACGTGAGGAGCTCCGGCCCCGGGAGAAGCCAAATTATTCCATTGCCACAGAGGGAGGATGGATTTGGGATGATCCAGAAGGATGTAAGATTAGAAGAGGATCTCTTTAGCCAACCCCCATGGTGGGAGTAAGTGAGGGAATTTTGTCTGTGATTGAAGAGTGAGGAGGATATTCTTCAAGTTAACATTCATTGCTCACTCTCCCTTACAGGGTGAGAGCCACACAAGGGGAGCAGTGAGTTTTACTGCCAGCACTGGCACTGCCCAGGGTACTGCCAGGACATGTGCTAAGAAATATCTTTGACTTCAATTAAACCAACTGAGTAGGAAGAAATGCAGGGAAATTTCTGTAGCAGCTAAATACAGCTCTAGTTAACTACTCAAGTTTTAGCTGCAAACAGTATTTAACAGATGTTTAGAGTTAGTTTGTCAAGCTATAGCTTTTAATTAGCAATTTGCTCTGCTGTTTTTAAAACTCTAGGAGGGAAAACTGTAAATGTGATCTGTATCCAAGAAAAAAACGACTATTTATAGCCCTACTGACTCCTCAAAACCCACCTCTGACATCAGACTTTTTTGGATTTGGCCTTGATTTTCCTACTTCACTTGCAGAATTACTCATGTTATCAGCAATTTGATGTCTTTTCTTGTGCATCTCGCAGTGGATCAAGAAGGGTTAAACCAGCCTGGGAGCGTGCAGGGGACGTGCTTGACTTTCATTACTGGTTATGGCACCTAAGACAGAGAACCCAGCATGTCCTCTCTAAAGGAAAATTGTGTTCCTCTGCCTGCTTTAAGTGTGTCAGCAAACCAGTTGTGAAGGATGCAATTTACTGAGTCTTTCAAAAGCCTTTGTCAAAGTTCCTCACTAAAGTCACAGAGAACCAAGAGCTTCTCACAAAACACCGTTGCAAAACAAACTCCAGTCAGGCAGGGGCTGCAAGCAGAGACCCCCTGACACGGTGCTGGGGGCTCACATGTGAACCTTGAAAATGAGAGACTGCTCCTCAAGTTAAATGTTTTCTTCTGGGGCCATTTAGTCTGGAGAAAAGGAGGCTCAGGGGGGACCTTCTCGCTCTCTGCAACTCCCTGACAGGAGGGGAGGGGGGTCAGGCTCTGCTCCCAGGGAACAAGGAACAGGATGAAATGTCCTCAAATTGTGCCAGGGCAGGTTTAGATTGGATAGTGGGAAAAACTTCTTCCTGTAAAGGGTGGCCAGATATTGGAACAGGCTGCCCAGGGTGGTGGTGGACTCTCCATCCCTGGAGGTCTTCATAAAACCATTAGACATGGCACTTTGTGCTGTGGTTTGGGGGGCATGGGGAGGATTCAGTCAAAGGTTGGACTTGATGATCAGAATCACAGAATCAACTGAGTTGGAAAAGACCTCTGGGATCATTGAGTCCAACCTATGACCCAACACCACCTTGTCACCCAGACCAGGGCACTGAGTGCCACGTCCAGTCTTTCCTTGAACACCTCCAGGGACAGTGACTCCGTCACGTCCCTGGGCAGCCCCTTCCAATGTTTAATTGCCCTTTCTATGAAGAAATTCTTCCTAATGTCCAACCTAAACCTCCCCTGGCAGAGCTTAAGCCTGGGCCCTCTTGTCCTGTTGCTGGTTGATGGGAGAAGAGACCAACCCCCACCTGGGTACACCCTCCTGTCAGGGGGTTGTGGAGAGTGATGGGGTCACCCCTGAGCCTCCTCTTCTCCAGGCTCAGCAGCCCCAGCTCTCTCAGCTGCTCTTCACAGGACTTGTGCTCCAGACCCTTCACCAGCCTTGTTGCCCTTCTCTGGGCACCTTTCAACATCTGGAGGTCTTCTCCAACCTAAATGATTCCATGTTTCTATGAAATGCCCCCATCTCTGGTATCCATCCTGCCCTGGCTCGCAGAACTGTTCAATGTGTTCAGGTGAGCACGGACTGACTAAGAGGACATGATGGACAACAACAAAAGAGAAAAGTGTTGCTCGTACAAAACCCAATGGCTCAGGTGACGTGTCAGAGAAACCTGTTCCCCAGCAGCTCTGGCAGCCAAACACCACGGTGTCTGTGCCACTTCTCCTCCTGTTATCCCAACACATACACCAGATCCACCAGAGACCCAAAACAAGGAAACACAGGCAGCAGAAATCAATCTCACTTAGGACTGAGAGCGAAGCAAGAAAAAATCTAAAGCTAAAGATCGCACTGCAATAAACACTGACTTCTGGGTCAAAGCTACTGCCCTAAAACCTCTTTTCCTTGACAATCAAGAGCATCCAGGGAGGGACCGTAAGGACACAGCAGCTGACACCGTTTCCAAATGCAGCAGGGAAAGGGGTGTCAGGTGCTGTGCCCTTGCAATGACTCCCTGGATGCTCTGGATTGGTGTGGAAAAAGGCCGTCTGGACAGTAGTTTGTTGCAGTGTGCCCCACGTGGGCACACATATCCTGGTGTTTGTAATGTGCTGTGAGGGTGTGGGTGGGAAGTTGAATCAAATCAAACCAAATCAAATCAAATCGAATCAAATCCTTCTGATTCCTTTCTGTCTCTCATGGAGTTCTGGTTCACTCACAGCAGTCAGTCACTGCTGGGCTCCTTCCTCAGGACAGAGCCTTTCTCCTGCCTTCCTGCAGAGGCTCCTCGGGGCTGCTTTGCTTTGGCTGGATGGAGACATTTCCCGCACAAAGAGCTCTGTCCCTCTTCCCTGAACCACCCGTGCCTGTTCCAGCTTGCATGTGAATCTTCAGGAAGATGTATTTCTGCAGCTGTTTTCTGTGCAAAGTGAGAGGTGAGCTGCCCCAGAGCCTCCCAGGGGGTTAGGGAAAGGCCAGGCTGTCTGGGCTGCGGATCCCTCACAGCACACGGGGAAGCACTCAGTCCCCTGGGGAAAAATAAACCCTTCTGCTTCCAAACTCCTCTTTGCCTTTCTCTGCCTCCAGGCAGCAAGTCCCTGATGGGAGAGATGAGAGGTAAGGACCTGGGGAGCAGGGAGAGAGACAGAGGGCTTGGGAAGGGGGGAAACTGCCAAAAATCTGTGTCTGCAGGCAGCAGGAAGGAGCAGTTGAGACCTGAGTACAACACATCATTTTCTGTGATAAGTTGGCAGATCATCAGGAGGGGAAGACCATAAGTCACAGACTTGGTGGTGTTTAATTGCACTTCCCAGAGCCCCTGCAGGGCTCAGTTGCTCGGAGAGCTTGGGCTGTTCACCCCAGGTCAGGAGGGAGCGCATGTGCCCTCAGCACACACTGCACAGTGTTCCCCACTGGAGAAAACCTGCCCTTGGGATCCCACGATGGCTTGGGATTCCGTGAGGAGTAACTGCAGCCACGGGGATCCACGTGACTGCTCCATCTATGCCCTTGAGCACATGTATTTGGACATCTGGACTCTCCTCCCTGCAAGATCCTGCATGCTCTGCCTCTGTTTTACTCCTATGGAAAGGGCATGGGACCTGTTGATGGGAGGAAAAGTCAACAGCAGCACTGATATGGTTAAATTACGAGTCAAATGCAGGTTTGATTCCTGCTCTCCTCTGCCTTCCCCCAGCCCATCACATGCCTCAGGGCCAGAGGGAAACGATGAGTCAATGTAGTTCAGCTTTGTACGAGTACAGACTCTTGCAAATGTCATGCCCAGAGGCTTCAACTGCGCCTTGTCTTCTCCAGAGAGCAAATTTCTGTGCACCACAGATGGCAATGGGAACAGACCAACATAAAACCAGCAGCCAAGGCCTCCTCAGAGCAGGGCATCACTGAGACACATTCCTGGCTGAACCCAGTGGCAAAACACAGACCAGCAGGACCTGACATAAAAAATACCTTCATCAGACCAGCACTGATGTGAAGCTGCTCACAGAATCGTGGAATCGTAGGGTGGTTTGGAATGGAAGAGACATTAGAACCCAACCACGCCCACCCCCAGCCATGGGCAGGGACACCTCCCACCAGCCCAGGTTGCTCCAAGCCCTGTCCAGCCTGGCCTTGGACATTTCCAGGGATGGGACAGCCACAGCTTCTCTGCCCAACCTGTGCCAGGGCCTGCCCACCCTCACAGGGAAGAATTTCTTCCCAATATATGACTTAATCCTGCACTCTGGCAGGGGGAAGCCTTTGCCTCATGTCCTGTCTCTCCACTTCTTGTCCCAAGTCCCTCTCCAGCTCTCCTGGAGCCCCTTTAGGCTCTGGAAGGGGCTCTCAGGTCTCCCTGTAGCCTTCTTTTCTCCAGGTGAACACCCCCAGCTCTCCCAGTCTTTCCTCACTGGAGAGGTGCTCCAGCTCTCGCCTCTCCTTCCCTCCCTCCCTCCAGAAGCCAGAACAAGGTGCACAGTGCTCTGGGAAGGAGAGGGAAACTGCTGACCAAAGCTCCAAATGAATCTTTCATTAGTAATGGTGGGAATTAACACAGCCGAGCACCAGTAATTCCAGTTACACCACTAAACCCTCCCACAGTGGTGCAGAGCATGGAGGAGGCTGGAGGAGGCACTCAAAGAATGTCAGTCATGTCGGTCTGGCTGCAGCCTCTGAGTGGATGTTGCCTTGAACGTCCCCTCTCATGGCACAGGTTGGGCAGAGCAGCTGTGGCTGCCCCATCCCTGGAAGTGTCCAAGGCCAGGTTGGACAGGGCTTGGAGAAACCTGGGCTGGTGGAAGGTGTCCCTGCCCATGGCAGGGAGTGGAACAAGATGAGTTTTAATGTCTCTTCCAACCCAGACCAGTTTGGGATTCTGTGCTTTTATGATTCTGTGCTTTGGCACAGAGAGGTGGTCGATCCCAGTTGGTCACCAGCTGCATCCCAGTTTAATGGGAGCCAACACTGACATTTGTCCCTGCTGAACTTCACCCCTGCTATGGGAGAGCACCAGCTCTACCTGCCACAGGCAGATTGGTGCTTTCACCATGGATTGAGGGATCTGGGAACTGCATTTTCAGGGTGGGTCAGAGCTCTCTGTTTAAGGCCACCTCAGCCTTTCCCACTGACTCAGATGCTCCTTGTTGTGAAACACTCCCCTCTTGCCCAACACACTTGTCCCAGCCAAGATGATCGTGCAAGAGCCAGGGGAAGGCCATGAGGGAAAAAAGGGTGTAAATGAGTTTGTCTAAACAAGTTCCAGTCACAAATCCTGATCCTTCAATTCAGCACCAGTAGAAAATAAAATATACGATGTCCTGCAGAGGTGAGGTGATGCTGCTGCTCACTGACTTGGGGAGATCTGCAGCAGGGAGGGCAAATCCCTTGAGGCTGGGAGGACAGTGGTCAAGAGATCAAAATTCAGCAGCTACCAAAGATGAGGAGTCTCAGAACAACCTGCATCTTGGCACAGGTAAATACCCCACCCTGCCATCACTGCTGCCAGCGAGGGCTCAGCCACAGGGAACAGAGGACAAAAGTAATTCCTGTTTGCAGCAATAAAGAGCTCGGTGCTGAGGAAGGAGCTGCATCCATCCACACGTGGCCTTCCCCCAGGGCCCCACCTGGGCCAGCTGATGGCTCAGGACAGGCTGTTTGTTTCCCAGCCAGCCCAGAAACACATCTCAGAAACATTTTGATGTGTTCTTAATTACTTTTGGAGTAAGTCAATGGGAACCCTGGGTCAGCTGGGAACCTGTGGGAGTTTGAACAGCAGCACTAATGGCAACAGCAGGGCTGGAGCCTCCACCATCTCCATTCATCTGCCACTGCTCCTCCTGCCCCTTTCTGCTTCACTGCCAGGCTGCACTGTCTTTCCACAGGAACAGCTTTACTTTGAGATATCCTTTCTCCTGCACAGGCCGTTTTTAACCTTTATTTAACCCTAAATTTTCCTCCAGGCCCCGCTGTGCTTCTTACATCACCCTGGTGTGTACCTGTCCTGCACGAACACTGATATTCATCACAGAGCTTAGAAGTGCCTTATGGCTTAATGAAATCTGTCTCAGCCAAGGGAAAAGATTTAGACAGGAATCAGCTCACTCAGCAGAGGAAACTGTTCTCCTAACAAACTCATCAAGTCATTTCCCATAGGAAACCAGTTCCAAAGGCAGGCTGGCAAGGCAGGCTAAGACAAAGGTAGATCAATTTGTTGGATAAATTGCACACTGCAGACAGTAGGATGACATAATTCTGTTTTCTTCTTGTGACAGGTGAATTTAAGGCCCAGGGCACCTTTGAACATACAAAATAATTTGTTAAGGAAATAAAGTTTTATCCTGGTTTACTGAGTCCTAAATAACATGGAAAAGGGGATGGATTCGGTGTCAGATGTCTCAGCTGCAAGGAGTTAATGTATTTATAAGCACACTCTCTGCGAGGTACTCAGTGTCAGGTACCTCACAAATAATTCAACGTGCACGCAGAGCCTGGAGCTGCCCAACACATCCAAGTGCCCCGGGAAGCACCGGGGCCTGTAAGGATGAGGGGGGTGGGAAGTGATGGTCTCACCAGGAACACGAGGGAGCTGGGAGAGCCGGGAAGCAGAGATTTTGCCAGCACTGGATTTCAGCCCATGCCCCATGGTATTTTGTGAAATGGTAATCAATATTAATGCTCAGTGGAGCTTTCTGTGGGTGGAGAGGCTGCTGAACCATCAGAGCTCCCTGTGGTCCTTCTCCTGGCACAGTGTGAAGGTGCTTGGCTGACGCAGAGCCTGGTATTTCTCATAACTGATTGACTGTTCACTGGGGAAGCTCAGGAAAATACTGTATTTGGCACTGATGATCTCTTTGGTTTCAGTTTTGCAAGGAGTAAAAGCAATAGATTTGTTGCCCAGAGAAGTCATGGATGCTCCATCCCTGGGAGGGTTCGAGGCCAGCTGGAAGGGGCTTGGAGCAACCTGGGACAGTGGAAGGTGTTTTTGCAGGGCAGGGGATTGGAACAAGATGGCTTTAGTGTCCCTTCCAACCCAAGCCTTTGTATGATCCTATGATTCTATGAATACCTTATTTCCAGCCTTGCTGTCTCTCATATAATCAAACTGTAAATTAAAGTTACTGTCAGAGGCACCACAGAAGTTCCGAATAAATACCTGAAAATCATGTACTTAACAAATTTCCCTTGTGGATTCCTGCTCCTGCTCTACTAGTGAAAGCTATCCCTTCACCTTGAATAGTGTGGCAGTTTTGCACATGGAAATATAAAGAAAGAGATTGAGCCATTGGAGAGTGTCCAAAGGAGGGACACGGGGATGGTTCAGGGCCTGGGGGGGCAGCGTGTGAGGGCACTGAGGG
>JAWWEU010000055.1:665706-698562 GCA_035583155.1 Acropternis orthonyx | reverse complement strand
TCCCCAGGGCAGTGGGCACGGCCCCGAGGCTGCCAGAGCTGCAGGAGCCTTTGGATGATGCTCTGGGGCACAGGGTGTGACTCTTGGGGATGGGTCTGTGCAGGGCTGGGGGTTGGGCTGGATGATCCCTGTGGGTCCCTTCCAGCTCAGCACAGTCTGTGGTTCTGTGATTGCCAGAGGAGGCTGCTCCAGCCCTGCAAAGCCCAGCAGCTCCCTCTGCCCCCCATGCACACCAGGAATCCTGCCCAGGAATTGGCGGAGTGAGGAGGGGAGGTGAGTCCTGCTCCTCACACCTGCCTGTGCAGGGCAGCAGTGCCATCCAGCCCTTCCTGCTGCCCGGATTGGGAGTGGATTGCTGGGAGCCAGCCCGACTCTGAGCGTCAGCAACGCCGCCTTCGGACACGGCCCCTCCGTGGGACTGTCACAGTCCCGGCTCCGTGTGCCAAGTCCTGCTCTCCCCTTTCATCAGGACGTGCCTGGGTCAGGCCTGTTTCTCACTGCTCAGCTTTTCAAAGGCTCCACATCAAAGCCAGCCCGTGGGTTCCTCAGTTTCTTTCATACGGCCCACAATGGCCTTGTTAAATCACAGGAACCTTTGCAGCTTCTCTCCTTTCTTTTCTTTTCTTTCTTTCTCTATTATTTTTTTAATAATCTTTTCATTTGGGGGGAATTGATAAGGGAAAGGGGTTGTTAGGGGAAGGAAATTTCTTCCATGACATTTTTTTTTAAGTGTCTTGCTTATCAAAGCAATGGAAAAGAAGCACCAAGGAAAATGCAAGCAGGTGGATGAAATCCTTTCCTTTTATATATATATATATATATATATACTTGATTTTTTTTAAATGTAGCTTTGGAGATGTGCCTTTGATTTTCTCATTCTTCTCCTGTTTGCCCCCACTTTGTATCTACAAATCTGCAGCTGGGGAACTGACCAGAGTCAGCCCATTCACCCATGGAATATCCTTTCGGTTTTCTTACCTCAGATTCTCACCCCACAGACTCAGAGAAAACTGTCAACCCCCAAATTCCTATATTTGTGCTGGATCCCTTGAGCCCACATTAACCTGATGAACCTCTAAGGAGGCCAAATTATCCAGGAGCTCGCACTCCTGGTGTGAGAGGTGTGAGCAACTTGGGCCAAACGGGGCATGTTGGGCTCTGTCGAGTTATCTGCCTGTCCATCAATAAATCCTGTCAGCTCCCACCCACCCACGACAACCCAGCCCATTTTCTCCAGGGTACCACCTGCTTCCAGGCAGCTGTCTTCAAAATTTGACATCCTTTTTTTACCTCCTCTGAATATTTCTCCTTCCTAACACGAAACTGGGAGTTTCTCCAGGCTGTTCCTATCACTGCCCCTTCCACCGCCTCAAGTTTCCAGTCTAAACTTAGATGGCCTATGAATCCATCCCTATCTTTCCTTTTACCACCACTATCCGACCGCTTGAAAAGCTCTTCCCCAGATACTGAGGCCCTTGAAATGTTTACAGATGGTGACCTGACCTCCTCCAGAGCATCATTTTGCTTCTGGGTGGTGACTTCTACTCTGCTGCCCTGGCAGTCAGTCCTGCTCCCGGAACAGCCCTCCTGAGGGATGCCTCTTGGGTGGGAGATGCAGCGGGAATGCTGATGGACTAGACAGGCATCCTCACTGGCACCAGTGAGAACTGTGGTCAGTTTGAGGGCATTCTGGTGCAAGGGGGATGCCAAAAAAGCCTGCAAAGTCCAGTGAGGGGCCTGAATCTGCTTGGCCTGACTGGGGAAATTCTGTAGCAAAGGTGTGGTCAAAAATCCCTGGCCTTGGACATTTTCAAAACTCAACAAGGTCAAGATAAAACACAGAATCATAGAAAAGCTTTGTTTGGAAAGGATCTTAAAGACCATCTACTTCCAATCCACCCATGGCACCCACTAGATCAGGTTGTTCCAAGCCCCATCCAACCTAGTCTTGAACACTTCCAGGGATGAGGCACCCACAGCTTCTCTTGGCAATCTGCTTTGACTTTGAAGTCAGCCCTGGGGACAGATCAGGACATTAGAGGTTCCCAGAGGGATTTTTCCACCTTCCTGTGGCTCCAAGAAAGTAAAAGCAAAGGTGCAGGGCAGGCTGTTCTCCTCAGCCGCTGCAGATGCATCTTCAGAGCTCTTCCTCCCAGCTGTCTGACCCACGTGTGTCACCCAGAGCGTGTGACTGGGGGTGTAACACAACCCTGCTCCAGGGGCTTCTGGTTCATTATCCTGCCTGTCCCTGGGCTGGCAGGAACGGAAGGATTGCACCAGTCTCAGTCATTTCTTGTACAAGTTCAGCCAAATGAGAGCACCAGGTGATCCCCCTCTGGGAGCACAATCCCCGCATGTCCTACAAATGTGCTGTTTACGTTCCTCTCCTGACAGCTCCCAGCTGTTCCTGCCAAGGTTCCTGTGCCAGCAGGAACTGCCATATCATGCAGGGACCATCCCTAGTTCTGACTACACACCACATCTCTGCCAGGGGCTCTGCCTGACCCTGCTTTCCTGCCTCATAGGGGAGGCCGTGATGGGAGGAACATCCATGTCTTCCTCTGCTTGCAACTGGCAAGCCTTTATAGGAACGCAGTCCTAGAGAAGGAGGTGACGGAGTGAAGAGCAAAGGATGGAAGGGGAGTGGCAAAACTGTGCTGTGTTTCTGTGCCACCTCGGATCAGGTTTTGGGTCTGAATGTGCGAAGGCAGGTGCTTGGAGTTTGGAGGGTGTTATCAGGGTGGGTGAAGGGGATCCTCAGCAGAGTCTGTGTGAAGGGTCTGGGTTTAAAATCAAGTCCCTCCCAGGCAGTGAGGCATTGCTGGATGTTGTGCTGGGAGCAGAACGGTATCCAGTAGCTTGCAGGGGGTGGGGAGGGTGTTACGGCCTCTTCTGCTCATCCTGCCATCCCAAAGTGCCTCCAGCAAACCGGTGTTCTCTGCAGGAACAGCTCTCCCAGGCAGCCCCAGAGGCTGGCCTGAATCCAGGATGGCTCTGTTTGCTCAAATATGCCCTTGAGCGGTCGCTCAAAACTTGTCTTGGCCAGGGATCAAGCACTGTGACAGCACATCCCAATCTCCCGTCCCATCACAGGTCAGACCGGTCCAGGCAGAGACACCTCAGCCTTAGCAACCTTCCTCCCTTCCCTGCTCAACCCCTGCCAGAAAACCTGACAGCTCCTCATAAGCTGTTGGTATCAGGGAAGATCACGCGTGCTCAGATGTACACAAAGTGTTTCAAGAGTAATGAGCCATTAGAGGAAGGTTCATCAGGAATTTCCCAGCCCTCCCAGCCCTCCCCTTTTCCAGGGGAGAAGCAAAGCACTGCTTCCCCATCCTGCCTGTGGTTGTTGTGGTCCCACAGCCACTGCCATCCCAAGGTGCTCCCACCCTGTGGGTGCAGCTTACGGTGTCCGTGTCACTTCCTTAGGCCAGTGCTGAGTCCCAGGGTCCATCCACAGCCTGCCATGGACAGAATGGAGCAAGGACAGGCACTTTCCCATCCTGAAGGACCCTGAAGGGCCTCCAAGAGCAGGAGAGGGACTTGGGACAAGTGCCTGGAGGGACAGGACAAGGGGAATGGCTTCCCAATACCAGAGGGCAGGAATAGATGGGTTATTGGGAAGGAATTGTTGGCTGTGAGGGTGGGCAGGGCCTGGCACACATTGCCAGGAGAAGCTGTGGCTGCCCCATCCCTGGGAGTGTCCAAGGCCAGGTTGGACGGGGCTTGGAGCAACCTGGGCTGGTGGGAGGTGTCCCTGCACATGGCAGGGGATGGGATGACATGGTATTTAAAGTCCCGTCCAAAGCAAACCATTCCATGATTCCAAGTTTCTATGGTCCAACACCTCAGGGAAAGTGAGTTGTGTGAGGTGGGAATTACAGTAGCCACATGGTGAGTGTGGGGGTGGCACAATCTGCCAGGAATAAGCACAGACACATCTGAAATTCGTGTTTGCCTGGATTTATGACATCCCCCTGAAGCTTGAGCTCAGCTGGGTGCCAGGGGTTGGCTCTGGGGCTCACTAAGGCTGAGCTGGAGGTGGCAGTGTCTTGTAGAAAAGCATAGTGGGCAGAATATGTGAAAAACCACAAAAAAGCTGCTTGAGATCCCCAAATCCAGAGCTGCCTTCCTCAGGACAGCGCCCCAGCTGCTAGGAGGGTGCTCTGATGGGGGGTGGTGGGGAGCACAGCTCCCTTGCAAGTGCTTTGTTGTCAGACTGGAGAATTCAGAGTCTCATGATGCAGGATGATACAGGAACAGAAGCCTGGGATGGGTGAAATATGAGTAAAATCCAGCATGGCTTGAAGCCTGTGAGAAGCAGAAAGAAGGGGAAATGGCAGTGGGCTGGCAGCAGCACGGGAGGGTGGAGGGGGCTGCCTGCAAGGGAAGCTCATGTATAATTCCCTTCTCCAGAGCTGGAAAACAGCCTTCAGCCTAGTCTCCCCTGCTGGTTAAGCAGACACAGCCACAGAGCAGAGGAGGCTCTCCTGCCCTCAGACACCTTCCTGGGGAGAGCACTATCAAAAGCACGAGATTTTTGTAGGGCTCAAATAGCAATTCCTATGAAAAAGGTTTCCTTGATTATTTCCCAGCTAACTGCAAACCTTTGCAGCAGCCCAAACATCACAGGAGGAGACAGAAGATGTGAGGACAGCACAGGGCAGCCCCATCTCCTCGATGCTGAGCTGAAATTGTTCCTCTCCCAGCACTGGTCCTCTCGCCACTGCTGTGGCCAAGCGGGGCCAGGGCTCGTGTGAGCCTTTGTGAATGATCAAACATCCTCTGTTCTCTCTGTGGACAGCACAGTATGGTTTGTGCTGTTCTTATGGTCATGGTGCCTCAGTTTCCAGCTTCTTGTGTGCTGAGGAGCAAACAGGATGATACCCTTCTGCTTCAGAAGACAAAAAGAGGTGGTTTTTTGGCACACAGGACTCAAAGTCTCCAAACAAGGTGTAATCAAAAGTGGTGCTTGGCATCGGTGTGTGCTCCAAACCAGGGAACGGAAAATATCCCCTGCCTTGCACAGAGTCATGGAATCATCAAGGTTGGAAAAGCCCTCTGAGATCATCAAGTCCAACCATTAACCCAGCACTGCCAAAGCCACCACTAACTCATGTCCCCAGGTGCCACATCCATGTGTTTTTTGAACACTTCCAGGGATGGGGGCTCCACCGATGCCCTGGGCAGCTGTGACAGGGCCAGACCGCCCTTTCCATGAGGTAATTTTCTCTAATATCCAGCCTAAACCTCCCCTGCTGCAACTTCCTGACACCTGTTATAGATCCCATGTAGTTTACAGCCTTTCCATGGAGTCCTCTCATCGAACCAGGTCTCAAATGGAGAGGACACAGGAAATCAGATGAGATTTTTCACAGAATCACAGAATCATTTAGGTGGGAAAAGCCCTCTAAGACCTTTGAGTCCAACCATTATCCAACACTGCCAACTCCCACACTAAGAAAAGAAGACATTCCCAACAGCCCAAAGCCTTCCTCCTTCCAGAGTATCACTGCCCTTCAGCAGGACTATACAAAGTTCTGGTACTCACTTACTCTGTGACTGGTTTTTGAAGCTCTGTAAATCTCCAGTGGGGACTTGTCATTAGGCAAACTCAAATGATTTGTAGGTAGGAGTGCTGGAGAGACACCTGACATGATGAGATAGAGCAGAAGGACGCAGGTGCCAGCATTAATAGCTGTTGGGAAAGGCTGGAAACAAATTTATTCACCATTCCCACTCACCATGTCACCTGAAAATTTAAAATAATCAGATTTGAATGTCCTGAGCTGGAAGGGACCCACAAGGATCATCGAGTCCAGGTCCTGGCTCTGCACAGACAACCCTAATTTGCCTGACTGGGCAACTTGCCTGCTATTAAATGTCATTTTTTACCCTTATGGTGCCCTGTGATCCTTCTCTGATGGGTGGAAGGAGCCAGGGACAGAAGCTGGCAGCTGTGTACAGAAATGCCAGTCCCATAAGCTGGCAGGAATTAGGAAAGTGGGACAGTGTGGGCAACAGATCAACCAGTGGCGAGGCACACAGGAACAGAGTGACAGAATGTGTAAGGAAAAGTTCCGAGGAAAAATCCCCGGGAAGGGTGGTGAATCAGAAAACTTAATGCCTGGCCCAGAAAATATGGGAAAAAAAAGGAATAATTGGACAAGAAAGAAGGAAGGCTCAAAGTAAGGAGAGCCAGCCACCTGCTGGGCTCAGAAATACGGGGAAATGGTGTTAGCTGGGGTCAGTATTTCACACACAGCCCCAATCCCATCTGCCGGCTCTTCCAGCAGGAGCCCGGGCAGAGCTCCGAGAACGCAGCGTCTCTGATGAGAGAGGAGATGGGCTCTGCCCAGGCTGGGCTTTGAAGCTCCCGAGCCGTGCAGGGGGACTGGGGAGGGGAGGGGAGGGGAGGATGGCCGGCAGCCCGGGCTGGGAGCCCCTCTCGGAGCTGCTGCGACCGGCATGTCCAGGGAGGAATTACCCCGGCCCGCGAGCGAGAGGGGCTTTCACACTTAATGCGCTTCCCCAAGGTCTCCTGAGAAGGTGTCAAGGTGAATATCAAGCAGACCTGAGGAGCCCCAGGAACTGGGCTAAGGATGCAGTCGCCATGGCAACAGAGTGGCTTATGGTCGACGATATTGAATGATATGTCACATTCATAAACTCGCCGTGCTGAGGCAGCGCCTTGGAGGAGCTGCTACAGCAAAGCCAGGATGGAGCCAGGGCTGGGCTGACCTCGGGCTGCCAGGGCTGCCAGGCCACACGTGTGGCATCAGGGCATGCCAGGGACACACACAGGTTTCCTGCATGGCTGTGCCTGCAGGAGTGCTGGCAGCCAGGAGGGACACACGGGGCTGGGCTGGTGCTGCTCTGGGGGCTTGGTTGTGCCTCTGGATGTGCCGGGCAGGGTTGGTTCCTGGGCTTGGTTGTGCCTCTGGATGTGCCGGGCAGGGTTGGTTCCTGGGCTTGGTTGTGCCTCTGGATGTGCAGGGCAGGGTTGGTTCCTGGGCTTGGTTGTGCCTCTGGATGTGCAGGGCAGGGTTGGTTCCTGGGCTTGGTTGTGCCTCTGGATGTGCAGGGCAGGATTGGTTCCTGGGTGTTCTCTGATACCCAACCTAAACCTCCTCTGGCACAACCTCAGGCCATTTCCTCTTGTCCCATCCCTTATATTCCCCGGGAGCAGAGCCTGACCCCTCCCCCTGGCTCCCCTCTCCTGTCAGGGAGTTGCAGAGCGAGAGGGTCCCCCCTGAGCCTCCTCTTCTCCAGACTTTCTCACTGAGTGAGTGACACTTTTATTCCTGTACCACACTGTATATCAACAGTAAATGGATGCAAGAGGAATGTTCTCTCTCCCCTGGTGTCAGGCTGTGGTGGGACACAGGTTCAAAGGCTCAGGCAGGAGATGATACAAGCCCAGGCTTCCCACAGTCTGCACCGTTCCTGCCTGAGCAGGGCTTCTCTTCCCTGCTTTTGTGGACAGTGTCTAAGTCTGATGGGAAAGAACCAACTGAGAGAGCAGGGAATGGTGCTGTTGGCTCCAGTGGTGCTTATTTGTGGGCACAGGTGGCAAAAGAGCTGCTGCAGAGAAGAGAAAATTACCTTATTGCACATGAAATCTGACAATTTCTATTGTTATTCCACATTGTGGCACAGGGAGAGGTAGGGAAGTTCAAAAGACAACAGATGGATCCAAACCACAGTGTTATATTTTACATTCATGCCATGACCTCGCTTAAGATTCACCTTTAGGATAAGCCTTACTGGGAATGGCTGGGCAGGGGCAGTTTCTCCATTAGCAGGAGGGGATACCTTGATGTCCTCCCAATGTTTGCTCCCACAGGGCTCCCTGAAGCCCAGGCCTTGTGCTGGGCACAGTGAGGGGGTCAGAGCTCAGCACTGAACACAGGAGCAGCCACAGAGAGACATCACATGGCACACACTCCAGTCACAGTTTCCCTGGAGCTAAACTGGGAAGCTGGTGCTGCTGGGCACGGATGTGGCTGTGCAGAATGTGGCTTGCTGTCACCCTACAGCACAGAACTGAGCCAAGCTCATCCCAGAGGTAAGCTGTCTATTCCCTGCTCTCTGGATCTTGGGTTTCTTTTAACTGACCCCCCAAATGTCAGATGTAAACCAGCTCAGCAGTCAGAGCAGAACCCCACGGCACAGTTTCCCCAGACAGTTGCACATAAGAGGTTTCCTACCTGTTTGTTCCACACACCTGTGGGGTTTATGCTCAGTTTCCAAACACACACAGTGCATTTGTGCTCCTTTTCCAGCTTTGAGTACCCACAGTGAGTGAGAGTGGTGGGGGGAGGTACTGCTGTTCTCCCGTCCCCGGTTATCCCTCTGGATTTCAGCGGGGATGTGGGATTTGCCCTCTGTCTCTCGGGCAGGTGCTCTGACTGCAGGATACGACACAGCTGTACGTGTGTCATAAGAAGACAGAGGTCTAAGTGTCTAAACACAGGAATAAGTTTCATGCTCCAAATCCCAATTTCACAAGTTGCCTAAGTGCTGCTCTTGGATAGACACGTGAACTCATGTGGAAGAAACTCCACACAACCTGTGTCATTGTCATCTCCAGCAGAGGGCCCAGGGCCGTGGACATCCCTGTGCTCAGCATCTTCCATGTCACAAATCCTGCTCTCTCATGCTGCTTTTTCAGCCTTCACTCTGACCTATGCAGATCCCCCCAGTTCAGCCTTTCACATTCCGTTCCTGGAACTGGGCTGCTACTCCTCAGTTTTGGAAGTGCTGCACCCCACAGAGCTGGAGTCCATTGGAAATTTAGCCAGAAGAACATTGTCATGATGAGGGATGAGTATGGGGAAAGAAGGAGTTGAACATTAATAATAGTGGACAAGACTTGTCTGCACTGATGGATGGTTCTAAGACCAACAAATCTAAACAGTTTCAGCCTGGACTTGGAAAAATTTGTGAGTTGGGCTAAACCAAATGAACCCAGGAGCACATTTTTGTTTCTCTGTGCTTTGCAGAGACTTGCAAATGAGCCTTTCCCCCCACTCTAATCCCAAATCACAGTTTTGAAAGAGAGAACCCCTTTTACCAGGTTTCTGAGTGGGTGTTTGTGACAAGGTTTTGGTGGCACGGTGGGAGCTCCAAGGCAGAGCAGGTGTTCCCTGCAGTCTGTGTAGGACCTGCACCAGAGCAGATGGATATTCCAGTCAGGAGGTACAGCCTGGGGAGGACCCACACCGGAGCAGAGGCAGGGAATGAGAACTGCACTCCCATCCTACACTGCCTGTTTTGTCATGAGGGGGTTGGGTGTAACCTTTGGTGACAAAGACAACGACAGGTGGGAGTGAAGTCAGCCCCGAAAAATGGGGGAGGAAAGGTCATTGCCCTGTGTGGATTTATATTTGTATTTTTGATTCCAAATTCCTGAACCAGTAATTAAAAATATTAAAAATAATACATTTTAATATATTTTATATATAATTTTATATTGAATTGATTTCCCCAGGTAGAATCTGTTTAGTCCACAACAATGGGGTTCTGAGTGACCTGATCTAGGCGGGACAACCCTGCCTGCGGTGGGGGAGTTGGAGCTTGATGATCTCTGAGGTCCCTCCAATCCAACCCATCCCGTGATTTCTGTGATGTTTTCTGAGATATCTTGTAAGACATCTTCTGTCTTTGTCTCAGCCCATGAGTTTCCTCATTCCTGACCTTCCAAACCTGCCTCCCGTCCTTCTGTGGGGAGCAGCGGGGGAGCTGCTGGGCAGGGGTTTGGCTGCTTACCGGGACCAACACTCCAGTGCCCACCCCTCAGTACCAGCTGTGTGAGTTTTTCACCAGACCTTGCCCACTGCTGTGTGGTCCTTTCTGCTCGTGTCTGCTCATTGTTGTGTCATTGCCACTCCAGCCTGGGGTTCACCCACCACAACTCTCAGCTCTAACACCCGTTGTGGCTTCAGATCTCAGGGCCCAGAGCTGAGCCGTGAATGCAAGCAGCAGAAACTCCTACACATTCTTCTTTGGAGAATTAGGCTTTGAAATGTCAGCTGGGTTTAAATCACAGAATCACAGATGGTTTGTGTTGGAAGGCACCTTAAAGCTCATCCTGTTCCACCGCCTGCCATGGGCAGGGACACCTTCCAGTAGCCCAGGTTGTTCCAAGCCCTGTCCAGCCTGGCCTAAGTCTAATGTTATCAGGATTTTAGCGATATCACATGCTGCCAGTTTTTCTATCACCAAGCCTATTCATTCAAAATCAGTTCTCTAAGAACTCTCTATTAGAGGCATAGACTTCACTTTACCAACAAAAAAGTAATCTCATATGCAATATATTGGTTTTTAGCCTGTTTTTATCCAAAATATAGAACAAAACATGCACACAATACACACTTACTTCTTGCATCCTTGTTGAGCAAACCCCCATCTGGTATTGGATCTGTCTGAATGGCTGAATTTTGGTTTCTAATGTACTTGAAAAATAACTTTGCTCTATTGATTGCAGCTGTGGATTTTTCACTGCGGACCTTAAAACCCTTTATCAATTTTCTGTTCCCTTAAATGTCTGCTTTTCAGAGATTGTTGGGTATTCCCCTCTCCTCCTGTTATTTAGAGCTTTTCCTTTTTCAATAGTTCAGCCCAAGCCAACTGGGAGGTGGGGAGTCAAACAGCAGGAGCTCCTGTCGCTGGAAAGAAAAGAAGGGCCCTGAGGAAAGAGGAATGTGGGACAGACAGATGGGACAAGATGAAGGGGGGTGGCTGGACTTGGATCCCTTGAGGGTCTGGGGGGAGAGGGAATGGATGGGTGCCGAGGAGATGAGATTGCTCTTGGCAGCATCACAGCCTCGGGAGCGAGGAACTGCGACAGGCAGTGTCCAGGTGGGAGCCACGGGTGGTCTCCCCTTGCTCTGCAGCTCTGCCGGAGCTGCTCTGGCCACGCCTGGACCGCAGCACTTTGGGGTGTAAGTGACAGGTTGCCACTTCACTGATCAAGGCAAGGGAGGCAAAACAGGGAAGGAGCAGCAGCAATGGAGAAACATGATCAAGGAGAAAAAAGCCCCAGTGTTGGACACGAAGACGGAGGTCAGGAAAAGAGAAAACACTTGGGAAAAGGAGGAATATCCAAAGGTTAAAGAACAAAAAGTGAAGGAAAAGCATCATTATGTGTGATAGGGCCTGGAACAAAGCAAGAGTGTCCTTCCCACTGCCCAAAACGTACTCAAACTGAGAATAATGAAAGCTCCCGTTTAATGCTCACAGCCCCAAGGCTGCCAGAGCTCAGGGAGCATTTGGATGATCCTCCGGGGCCCAGGGTGTGGCTCTTGGGGATGGGCCTGTGCAGGGCTGAGGGTTGGGCTGGATAAGCCTTGTGGGTCCCTTCCAGCTCAGCACAGTCTGTGACTCTGTGGTTCTGTGATGCCAGAACGAGGTGGGGAACCCCTGTACAGTCCCCTCTCACCCCCTGGGATTCTGGCCCTTTCCCTGTCCCACAAAGGAATTGTCTCTGCAGCCCATTGCAGAAGGTGAAAAGCCCCAGCCCAAAGCCAGGGCAGCCTTTGGCAGCACTTTGTGCGAAATGTCAAACACGCCCCTGTGGTTCCTGGAGCTCCAATCCCTCATGAGCCCCTAGGGAAAGATGGGGCTTGTGCTCTAAGGCCTGTCTTGTCCCCTAATGTCTTCTCCTCCTTAAAATCACAGAATGCCAGAATAGTTCAGGTTGGAAGGACCTTAAACTCGTTCCACTCTCTCCGTGGGCAGGGACACCTTCCACTAGCACAGGTTGCTCCAAGCCTCATCCAACCTGGCCTTGGACACTTCCAGGACATTTCCAGGGATGGGGCAGCCACAGCTTCTCTGGACATCCTTGTGCTGCTCCTCTTTCCTGCATAGACCCCCTTCCTCAGTGGGTCTGGCTGAGCTCTTTGGTGATGCCCATCTGCCCCCTACCCTTTTCCACCACTACCAAATATCCCTCTGCAATTTTCCTTACAGGACATTATGGAAGGAACACCAACATCTGAGCCTTTCAGGGGGGTGATGAGCCCCCAGTCCAGCAAAGCAACCTGTCCTAGACAGACACTTCTGGCTGGGAAAACCTGCTTGGAATGTGGTGTACCTGAAACTGAGCCAGAAACAGGGACTTGCAGCCAAAAGCTGTGGGTTAGAGTCGCTCCAGCTGCACATTCCGGCTGTTGTGCCTCGTCCTGCACAGCCCCACACAGTGAGTTATGCAAATAACACCTTCACTACGGGTTTTTTATGTTTGCAGACTGTTCACCCATAGCTTTAAGCATAAAAGTGTGGAAATGCCAAATGGAACAGTATCATTTGATTCATGTTAAATCTGGGTTCTTCACATTTTGCTCCACCGTCCTTTTTTAGGTAGAAGATGCACCCCAGGGAACAAGGGACAGGACAAGAAAAAGTGGGCCCAGGTTGCACCAGGGGAGGTTTAGGCTGGGTATTAGGAAAAATGTTTTCATGGGAAGGAGGGTCAGGCATTGCCACAGGCTGCCCAGGGCACTGCTGGAGGCACCGCTTCTGGAAGGGTTCGGAAAACGTGTGGATGTGGCACTTGGGCACATTTAGAGGCGAAAATGGCAGTGCTGAGTTGGTGGCCTTGATGACCGTGGAGGGCTTTTCAACCTCAGTGACTCCAAGGTTCTGTAGATTCCAGGTGACAGCAAATACAAGGCTATCAAACCTTCCAGGTGGGAAAACCGCACACAGAAAGTCACATCCCATCACTGACGAGCTGGGTGTGCAGGGGCCTGGGCTGCCTTTGTGTTTTAGGTATTTAGTCCCCCAAGCCCTGTGCAGTTTGAAAAGTGTGACAAGGAGGAGATTTCTGCCAACAAAAAGTGCACCTGGACATGAAAAGAGAAAGGAAAACATGAAAAACCACATAAAAGAGTCACCCAGACTACAGGAAGAATAACACAAAAAGTAATAGTGCTTTGCAAATAGAATTCCCTTCTTTTTTAGCTTTCTGTTGCTGGTTTGGGGCATTTCTGGGGTGGTTTTATTTGTTTGTTGGTTGGTTTTTTGTTTGTTTAGTGCTTTTGTTGACCTTGGTTTTTCTTTGTTTTTGTCTCTTTTTTGTTGTTGTTGGTTGGGGTTTATTTTTGTTTGTTTGTTTCATTTTGCTTTGTTTGTTTTTTGGTTTGGTTTGGTTTGTGTTTTTTTTGTTCAGAAAATAAGATTATGGCCTTGAAAGAACTTTCAGCCATTAAAAACAAAGCCACGGAGCTGTGAGAGGAGCTGCTAACCAGGACCAAAAGGTATTTCCACACGGGTTCTCAAGCAGTTCCTGAGGCTGCTTTTCCAGTGGACTTTGCATCAGCCCCTCTGTCTGTACCCGCAGCAATTACTGAGAAGATTAAAAAGTTGCCCGTTGGTGTCAGGAACAGCAGTCCCAGAGAAACAGTCTAATTAAGAATCAAATAATACAGCCTTTAGATAAACTCAGTGCAGCCCGAGTGGGTCAAACCGTCAGAGCTTCTGAAGGCAGAAGTGTGTCTTGTTAACCTGGAAAAGTGAATAACATGGGAGAGCAAGGTGACCTCAGTGCATGTCATTTACTGGGATTTTGAAAACACTTTTTATAAGGTCCCTTGTAAAAGACTTTAGGAAAATAAATAGGCAGCGGAGAAAGGGAAATGATTCACAGTCACTGATTGCATTAAAAGATACAAACCACGGAAATTTAAAGGAAGTTTTTTTCCCAGAGGAGCAGAGGTAAGAAAAGGGTTTTCTCAGGGAGCCAGTGTTGTTTTTATGATATTTAATTAAATATTAGAAACTTTGTTAATTAAATTGTCAGTGCAAAACATAGAGTTAAAATATAGGAAATACCAGGTGTTTACCTGGCCCTGTAACAAGACCCTGAACTGTCCATAAGTTCCAAATGGATTTTCTTGATCCATAAACACCCAAAGAAGCTTCCCTTAAAAACAACAACAAACCATCCAGATTTTGTTTGAAAAAGTATCAGAACAAGAACGAACTTCTTTTTCCAGTCTGCTTTCTCAGTCCAACAGCCTGATGATATTCTGGGCTGGAATCTCCCTGTTGAGGGGAAGTCATGGCAGTCACTAAGCCCGATGTCCCCTCTGCCTTCAGGAGCTCTGGGGGACAATGGCTGTCCGTGATTTCCTGCTTTGAAAAGGGTTAAGGGCACACACACAAATGTCCTTCCTGCTGCAGTTTCTCGTGGGTCACCTAAGCTAACAGAAGGTTCAGAATTTTGGGAAAAGAGGAAAGGAGCTGTGGGGTTTTCTGCACTGTAGTCACTCCCAAAGAAAAGCAGCGTCCACCGAGGAGCTGGTACACGAGTGTTGGTTTCACCTGCAGTGGAGGTGGGAGGTGCTGAAGCACAACATCTTTTATAGCAAATGATGAAAGCCCCAAGTGTCTGATTTATTTCACGTGCCCCATTCAGATGGGAATTCTTGGGGAAAAAAGTAAAACAACAAAAAAAAACAAAACCCGAAAGGAATCCCAGACTGATTTGGGTTGGGAGGGACCTTAAAGCTCATCTCAGCCCACCCCCTGCCATGGGCAGGGACACCTCCCACCAGCCCAGGTTGCTCCAAGCCCTGTCCAACCTGGCCTTGGACACTCCCAGGGATGGGGCAGCCACAGCTTCTCTGGGCAGCCTGTGCCAGGGCCTGCCCACCCTCCTAGTAAAGAAATTAGAAATTGGAAATAGACATGAGAAATGTTTCAGTAGAAATGTGAAATGGTGCAAATACTGGGGCCCTGCCTCGTTCATGAAGTTTGTCAGCACTGTAAGAACCATGCCCAGCTGTTAGAGTTCCCTGCGGCAGCAATAATGAAAAAGGGTCATTCTATAGTAACTTCATAAAATAACAGTGAAACTTAGGGTTGGAAAGGA
The DNA here is from genome assembly GCA_035583155.1 of Acropternis orthonyx. Lineage (NCBI taxonomy): Eukaryota > Metazoa > Chordata > Aves > Passeriformes > Rhinocryptidae > Acropternis > Acropternis orthonyx. Next base: position 683,681 of record JAWWEU010000055.1, on the reverse strand, counting down.
CCTCTGGAGATCTCTTGATCCTCCCATAGTCTAAGCAAGTCAGTCTTTAAAGACCCAGCATATTGCTCGGGTCTTGTTCAGTCACGTTTTGACCGTCCCTGTGGTGGAGAACCCACAGCCTCGCTGAATGACTGTGCTGGTGCCTGGCCAGGGTCTGTGTCCCCGTTGTCCTGGCAGGTGAAATGACATGGATTTTGGAAAACCAGAAGCTTGTGTGATTGCAAGAAGTACCTCCTGCTCCTGCCCCTTCGCAATGGGGTTTTTACAGTAAGTGTGATGTCTGAAATTCACCCACAGTGTAACGGATGCCTGACACACCCCAGGATGAGGTGACAGAGCGGACCTCGAATAGGATAAAGGGACCATCATGTGCTCTCTGCAGAGGTAACACAAGTGCAGAGCCAAAGGTATTCCAAACTAAGCTTAAACTGGGAGGAAAACAAGAGAATGGAACAACCCGGAAACCAAAATCCAGGGACCAAAAGCCTTCTGCAGGTGGGATGGACAGCCGTGTTCTGCTGGCCCAGCACGAGTCACGTTGTGCTGCCATCGTGTTTCTCATCAAACAACACAAGGAGGGCTTTTGCCAGATCTCCAGTGACAGTGAGGGAAGGCAGAGCTGACACTTCAGACAGATTGAAAGGTTATTTTTCTCAGGGCACAGCTAATGATGCTGAGCTGGAGTAGTTTGACTGTGGTGTGAGCACAACTACCTCTGTTGGCTGGTTGTGGGGTGGGGATGCCTTGGGGTCCCACAGAGCCCGGGACCACGTTGTGCTGGATGCACGGACACATCCCAAACAATCTGAGAGACAGTGATGGAAATGGAGGAGACAGAGAGTGGGAGGAGAAACAGAGGCACTGAGAGAAGAGCTCCCTGTAGATAATTACCAGCCAGGAGCTGCAGCCATCCAGGTCTCCAGTGCTCTGCCCACACAGCTGCGGGAATGGAGAACATCCCAGCTTCAAAAAAAAAAGCCATTTCTCCCAATTCTCTGGCCACAGTTCTGGAATTTTAGGGCTTAGATCTCTTTTCTTAGTAGTGACTGGAAAAGGTGTACATTTTTTATATCCATTCTACATCAAAATGCCATTTTAATTGTCACATTTCTGGTTCTTTGACACTACCCATGACGACTTTCACCCTGCACTGGGTGTAAAAATGAAATTACATGAAATTGCAACATGAAATTGCAAAAGATCACACAGGACTTCAAAGCTTTGGCAGAGAGATGGGGGAAATCCTTCTCTGTTCCAAATGAGAAGAGTCGGAAAAGATGAAACTTATCTAATTCTGTATTATTCAGTTTAGGAGGCAGAAGTTGCCTTTAAGAGAGGAGGGATGGTCAGAAGGATGGAACAGCTCTGCTGTGAGGAATGGCTGGGAGAGCTGGGGGGGTTCACCTGGAGAAGAGAAGGCTCCAGGGAGACCTGAGAGCCCCTTCCAGTGCCTAAAGGGGCTCCAGGAGAGCTGGAGAGGGACTTCGGACAAGAGATGGAGAGACAGGACAAGGGGAATGGCTTCCCACTGCCAAAGAACAGGGATAGATGGGATATGGGAAGGAATTCTTGGCTGTGAGGGGGGAGTTGCCCAGAGAAGCTGTGGCTGCCCCATCCCTGGAAGTTTCCAAGGCCAGGTTGGACAGGGCCTGGAGCAGCCTGGGCTGGTGGGAGGTGTCCCTGTCCATGGCAGGGGCTGGGACAGGATGAGTTTTAGGTTGTCTCCCAACACAAACCCTTCCACGATTCTGTGATTTCTTTGTAGAAAGCTGGGAAAAGTTATCCCTGTTCCGAGTGAGAAAAGTCAGAAAAGGCAAAAACTCTCTAATTTTGTATCATTAAGCCAGACAATTGCAGAGAGTTTAGGAAATGGAAGCTGCCTTTCAGACAGGATGGATGATGTCCAGGAAGATAAGTGGGCAGGAGGCCTCATTGCCTCAGACCAAGACCAGCTGTATGGACTGAGGTATTTGAGGAAGAACTTTCCATGGAAGATGGCAGAGCACTGAAACAGCTGCCCAGGGAGGTCATGGAATCTCCATCTCCTGAGACATTCCAAACCCACCTGGATATGTTCCTGTGTCCCCTGCTCCGGGTGAGCCTGCCTGGGCAGGGGGGGTTCCACTGGAGAATCTCCAGAGGCCCGTTCCAACCCAAACTATCCTGTGGTTCTGTGATTCTGCGGTTTTGGACCTCCAGCACAAAATCCAGTGCCCAGAAGTGACCCCAACACCCAAAGACCATTAAAAGTGACAGAGACCTGACACCTGGGGACAATGTGAGAGAGACCAAACTGTGAAGGACACTTTGAAATCCTGTTCATGGCCACGGCCCCGAATCCCAGGGTGCGGAAGGTTGGAAGGGACCACGGTGGGGTCATCTGGTCCAACCTCCCTGCTGAGCAGGGTCTTCCCAGAGCACATGGAACAGGACTGTGGCCCTTGGGAGGGGGACACAACCATGACAGGCTCCCAGGCACTGAGAAACCTCAGGGGTACTGGAAATCAGTGTGGGTGGGTGGAAGGAGGGGGCGCTTTGTGTTAGCAAAGAGTGTGGAGAAGTGGAGTGTTGTGGCAGGGGCAAAGCACTGCCAGGAGGGACGGATGGGAGGGGAGCAAAGTCTCAGCAGCCCCCTCTGCACCCCCAGGTCCAGCCTAACACCATTAGTCTTTGTACAGTTATCAAATGAGCAAGCACTGGTGGGAATTATGGGAGGCTTTAACGTCTCAAAAATGGATTGAAAGGTAATTACTGCTTATATTGGCTCAGATATTTTAGGTGATGGATTTCTTTGCAAAAATGAGTATAACACCACTTTAAACTTCGTTCCTCTATGGGTATCAATGTAGTAAAATTTGAATAAAGTGCGATCCTGAGCCGACTTTTCTCACTTTAAATTTCAAAATGGGCAAAAGTAGGTCTAGAATGAAGGTTTGGAAGCTTAGAAAGGCAAACTTTGAAATCTAAGGAAATGAATTATTGAATCTGACTAAGCAGCTCAGGGATCTGTGTGCAGAGAAGGCACAGGTACTTAAAATTCAAAATTCAAAAGGGAGAGAGAGTGGTGAGAAGAGGCACATTTGAGAGGTTACTAACTGAAAAAGAAACTTAGAATGACCAGAAACCTGCCTCACTCAGGAAATTGAAATTAATAATAGTACATGGCACGTAAGCCAGAGAAACCAAGGGGAGCAAAGAAAATGAGGGCAGTTGCACACTTGGGGCAAAAATAGATCACAAGTTACCTGTCACCAAGACTGAAAATCTTATTTACCCCAATTAACAGCAGCAACAAGGGGACATCAAGGGCATTAACAGGACTCCCAGTGTAAATTAGGGTGGGGCATGAGGCAGAATGTCATCTGAGGAGAAGCTGCTTTGTAGCCTGATTCGAGTGAGAAATGCAATGCTGGTTTCTGCCTGGACCACCAACAGCACTGGCAGCAGGACAGGTCGAGAGGGACGAGGGATGGCAATTGTGCCAGTGAGGGATAACTGAGGGGGAACCAACACAACAGCTCTGTCATGAGGGGGCGGAAGGATATTCAGACAAGTGTAGGCTGTCAGCTGGATGTCCAAGTTATGGAGCAAGGACAAATAAAGTCAGGGAAGCAGGAGAAATGGGTAAAGTACAAGATAATTTACCGAAGTGAAATAGTTTCTGGATAATTTAGCAGCATTTCCTGGTAGGAGCAGTGCTACCCATGCATAGGACATGCACAGACTAAATCCATCTCACTTGCTGTGAGATTCTAATAAATTAGCCATGGCTTTGGGCTCTGCAGCTGAAAGTGAATAAAAGAAGCCTGCAAGTGTTCACACCAAGGAGGGAATTCCCAGAAAAGGAGCTGTTGCCTCTGGTGGTGCTCAGAGACAGTCCTGAAACCAACAGAACACGGACTCCTGAGGAAACACAGGCTGGAAGGGATCCCTGGAGACAAAACCTCCTGCTCGAGCAGAGCTGACTGCAAGGAAAGATCTGGTCAGTAAGGGCACAGTGGCCAAAGACTCAAAATTAAATATGAGCTTCGTGGTTGAAATGTGACACAACTGGGAAGTGCCACCAAACCTGACAGAAGAACTGGATGTCACTGTGGACTTGAGTTGTTCACGTGAGGAGACATTTGATAACACAGAGCAGACTCGTGTCCTTAGAGATTCTCAACCAAGGCTGTCTTTTTTAATGCTTGCTGTAAAACAGGGCCCAGGAGTTGGGGAATAAAAATGCATGAACTGCAGGCATGGAGAAAGGAGGCGTGGAAAAGTTTTAAGCATTTATAGGTTGAATTTGGCTTTTCATTTTTTCCACTATGAATATGCTGGGCAGACCAGCCCTGACATTCTTTGAGGGGTTGTGGAGCCGTAGAGCGGTTTGGGCGGAAAGGACCTTAAAGCTCATCTCATTACATGCCCTGCCATGGGCAGGGACACCTTCCACCAGACCAGGTTGTTCTGCACTTGTGTTCATAATTACTTTAGGGGGAAATGCTCCTGTGACTGAAGGAATGCATGTTCTGTGTAAATATCAGCAGGAACTGGGGCTGGGAGATGGGTCTGTAATGATGGCTGAAGGTGGATCATGAGCCAGTTTGGACTGGAAATTAGCAGGAACTTTCCATTTCAAGAGGAAAGTGCACCATGGGTATGAAGTCAGCATTCACCTGAAATCCAGTGGCCAACTCATCACACCTCACACAAGAAATAGCAGTGGCAAACCTGTTGGGGTACAGGGAAAAGGAGAAGTGCCCAAGTCCTCCAGCACTTGAGGATGTTCTGGTAGACAAGTCAGTCAAACACATGGATATTCTTGCACCACAGTCTTCATTACTGTGGCTAAAATATTATAACATCATTGGCCAAGAAGGCCAATGGCACTTGGCTTGCACCAGCCATAGAGTGGCCACAGGACCAGGGCAGTGCCAATCCCCTTGTGCAGGGCACTGGTGAGGCCCCACCTCAGATCCTGAGTCAGTTTTGGGCCCCTGAGGACAAGAAGGGCATTGAGGGGCTGGAGCGTGTCCAGAGAAGCGAATGGAGCTGGGGAAGGGGCTGGAGCAGCAAGAGCAGCTGAGGGAGCTGGGGGGGCTCAGCCTGGAGAAAAGGAGGCTCAGGGGGGACCTTCTGGCTCTGCAACTCCCTGACAGGAGAGGGGAGCCGGGGTGGGGGTCAGGCTCTGCTCCCAGGGAACAGGGACAGGAGGGGAGGGAACGGCCTCAAGTTGGATATTGGGGAAATTTCTTCATGGAAAAGGTGGTCAGGCATTGGAAGGGGCTGCCCAGGGCAGTGGTGGATTCCTCATCCCTGGAAGAGTTCAGAGGCTGTGCAGGTGTGGCACCTGGGGACATGGATTACTGGTGAACATCGTGGTGGTGGGTTACCAGCTGGACTTGATCTCAGAGGGCTTTTCCAACCTTAATGATTCCATGACTCTGTAAGTTCCTCCTTTAGGGAACCTGGCAGCCATCCTGAACTCCCTGTGACTTGTGGGATAGAGGTGGCTTGGTTGCCCCATCCATCTGCGTCTCTCATCCTCTGCTCCACCTGCCTCGTTCGGAACAATTAGTGCCTGTTGATGCAGCAGAGCCCTGTGGCTCAGTTGTCACCTGCGATGCAGGCGATGCCAGGGAAGCAGAGCTGTTGGTGAAGCTGCTGACAGAGAGGGTATTAAAAACATTGCTATTGATACTGGAGCATTTTCTGAAGCTTTTGACATTCACCATCCCAGCAAAACTGGTGCTGGAGCTGTTCTCTCAACCCACCAGCCCAGAGAAAATGCTTTCCCCTCTTGAGTAACATTTGGTGTCACGAAGCAGGAGCCAATGTTTGAGTGAAAATGCTCACAATAATGGAGAGGTATTTTATCTGCTAGGAAAAGGTACAAGGTGGTTAAGTCATTATCAGATCTTTAATGTAAAAAATGCTTTAGATAGAGGGAAACTGGCAAAAATGGGAAAATTACTCTTTATCAAGATTGTGAAATGCTTTCCATTAACTGGATCCAACATATGCTCTATGTTCTACACAATCTATCAGATTTTAAGGAAGATTTCTTCTAAAGCTAATAAAACCATTTTTGAAATACTCACCCTTTGCTCATTTGCATTTGCTTACAGAAAATTGTGTCTACTGTAAAGACAGCAAAGCAGTAATTATTTAAATTAGTTTGATAGATGTTTAGTAATGCTTTGATTAAAATATCAATTTTAGATACCAGTAAGTTTGTGAAAAGCAGAGTGTTTAAATGATAATGAATTTTTCTTCAAGAAATAGTTTCATTTGGCACAAATGATTTGGAATGAAAAGCCCTTTTCATGTAAAAATTTCAGGCACTCAAACAATGGAGCCAGAGCGGAGCTGAGGTCAATGTGGTGACCCAGATGGATCATTGTAAGACAGAAAAGGGGCATCTTTGTCAAATGAAATATGGATGAATCCCCCTCCACAAGAGAACAGTTTTATTATGTGGGTGATGCGCAAGCAACTCCAACTTGCCTGAAAAATTATCCTGTAGGACTGACAGAAGTTTGGTCAGGGATGAAGCCGAAGGTCATTGGCCTTTCAAGGCCAGGCTGGACAGGGCTTGGAACAACCTGGGCCAGTGGAAGGTGTCCCTGTCCGTGGCAGGGGAAGGAACCAGAGGAGCTTCAAGGTCTCTCCAACCCAAACCATTCTGGGATTCTGGAATTTGATGAGTCTATGATAAAGGTATCCATATATCTTTTCCCTGTGTTCTCTTCCAACAGCAATGTGTTAAGCTGGACTCAAGTTTAGGACCCATTATTGCTTCCCAGGTCTCTTCTACAGTATTCCTGCCAAGCTCCATTTTTCCTGCCCAATATTTTCTGGAATACTGATCCTCACCTGGAAGGAACAGCAAGTTGAATTGTTGTGTATCAAACCTTATCTGATTTTTCAGTGCCTTTCTCCATAGTCTCAGGATTTTGCTGAATTTTAAGCTTCCCCCCCCTCCCCTTCAAATGGAGTGGACAGAAGAGGAAGACACTTGTCAGATGAAAAGAAATTCTCATTTGGAAGATACGAGCCTTTGGTGGGAGATTTCAACTGCAAGTGGGCATCCAGAGGTAGATTCGGTCTTCAGGTCAAAACGGTTAATTTGTGAAGTTCAGAAATGCTGTGAATGGCAAACCATGAGTAACAAACCACAAATAACCTTCTCCTCCTACCTGGCAATTGCTTTAATGCAGAGGGGACATGAGGCCCATTACCTATTGCAACACTAGCAGTGAGCTTGGGAGCAATGTGTTAGGTGTGGAGCTGGCCAGACAAACAGGATTTCTATCTTTTCTCAATAAAACTGAGCTTCTGAGACACTAAATTTCTGGGTGAACAGGAACAGCAAAGGTGATGTAGCAACATGCCAGGGTCTGTGCCCTGGTCACTGACCCAGGCAGGGGTGCACCACACCCTCACTGTAGGTTTAGTGTATCAGGCCTCAGATTCTTAAGAAAAAAACCCAAAGCAAAACCCAAAATGGAAATACTCTGAGCTCAGTAAAGCAGTTTTTGCTAAAAAGATCTCATTTAATTAGCAGATCTGCGAGCAGGGCTGTTCTGCTCTGCGGAAATCCCGTCTGGCTCTCGCTGTGCTGACGCTCGTTGTGGGGTTGGAGCCCCAGGAGAGTGAAGCAAACCCACAGCTGAGCTGCAGGAATCGCTGAAAAAGGTTTGGAAAATGGTCTTTGCAGAGTCTCATTTCCTCCTCTTTTTTTCCAGGCAGTTCACCCACGCCAGTGCTCGAGTGAGGGCTGAGGGAAGTTTCACTGTTTGATCCTCAACAACCAGTACCTTCAGCATTTCTTCCCGTGCACGGCTAAAGGTGCCCTTGCCACGTGCAGATTGCACCAATAATACAGGAACTGGAGGAGCTGAGGGGAACAGAATGATGTGAAAATGGAAATAATTCAGCAACAGCAAAGCCTTTCCCATTGCCCCGAGGTCATAACTAACCATCGGAGATCTGTCCCAGCAGCTCAGACCTGCACAGCCCCAAACTCAGCAGTGTGAGACTCAAAAGCCATTCGAGAGGGAATGGCCTAAAGCTGCAGGAGGGTAAACTTAGATGAGATACTGGGAGGAAATAACCCTGCCCTGTGAGGGTGGGCAGGCCCTGGCACAGGTTGCCAAGAGAAGCTGTGGCTGTCCCATCCCTGGAGTGTCCAAGGCCAGGTTGGACAGGACTTGGAGCAACCTGGGCTGGTGGAAGGTGTCCCTGCCCATGGCAGGGGACAGAATGAGAGAGGCTTTAAGGTCCCTTCGAGCCCACACCATCCTGGGATTCTGGGATTCTGTGAGATGTCACTGCTCCACCATCATCACAAACGGCACCACGGGGAGGAATAAGAGATTGGTGTGTCTCAGAGATCAACTGCCCCTGAGTTGTTTTGGATTTTTATCTAGTGGGCTTTGCATTCTCCAAAGAGATCTGTGGAGATACTCGTGTGACTAAATGCACAATCTCTTTTATTGCCGTTGTTTGAAAGAGGCAAAGAGGCTTTAACAAGCTCATTATCACAGCTAAGGAGAGGAAAGAAAGTACAGCTGCTGATATTGGAGCAGACAACATATCTCTTCTTGACCTTCAGCCCCCTTCACCCCTCCACCCTCTGTCCCTGGAAAAATCCCCACCCCACCGTGTCATGGTGTGAATCAGCACCTTTCTCTGGAGCTCTCCAATTAAGATTCAGCAGTGCTTGGAGAGCAGCAGTCGGCCCACACTGGACTAATTAATTTTTCCTGCCTGAGTAATTACAGTCCAGAGGTGACCATGAAAGCCAAGCAAATCAATTTGTGTTTTACTGAGATCCTCATCAGTCACGGAGCACTAACCAAGAAGAAAAAAAATGACCAGGGACAGAGCCGGCCCCTGAAAAACAACCAACAAAGGTTGCTCTGAAACTGCTGAACTTCTGTGCTGGCGATGGCAAACACAGTCCTCAAAATACTTGATTTGGGCGTTTTTTTGGCCCAGCCACTCAGCTGCTTGAAAATTTAAACTCCTTCTCCCCCGCTGGCACTTCAATCCCGCAACTGGCTCATCTTCCAGCCAAAATTCCTTCAAAGCTCAATTTATAAAGACGAGCAGGATCATTTTGCAAGTGTCTCGGCAAGTGTTGGGAGTGACTTTCCCACTTTCCAAACAGAGACAATCTGCTGCTCTGCCGCAGCAGGGTGGGACCGTCAGCACCTCAACCTTCCTCCAGGGAAAACCTTTCCAAATGTGCCAGGGATGCAAACAGACAGCTGTCTCCACACACACTTGTTGATACACTCCTGAAATGTCTCCGCCTTGACAGAGAGAATCCCAGAGAAATACTCTCTCCTGAGATCCAAAGCTTTCTTCCTTCCCCACCTAAATTTTTCCATGGAGTTCATGCAGTCCTAGATGAAGCAGTGAGTGGTTTTGGCTGATGGTGTGATGGAGAATATCAAGTTTTTCCCACACTGCAAAGGACTGGGACTCATGGTTCTCCCAGGAGTGGGAGTGAGGATTTGTGGGCAGCAGCTGTCTTGCCTGGGAGGGTGGAGTGGGATGGATCTCCCTGTGGAAGTGCCATGGCATTGTGACCTTTAAGGTCCCTTCCAACCCAAACCATCCTATGATTCTATAACAGGATTCCATGATTCTCTGCCCAAGCCAAACAGTCCAATAGGACACATGAGTCCCAAAGTCACTCACAAACGTCCATTGAATCTGAGTTCTCATGGCCACTGTGGCAAGGACTATCCTGCACCACGTGTTTGAGCTGTCCTGGAGTCTGTCTCAGCAGCCTCAACCCTTGATGGAGCTGAGGAGGGAGTAACACCAACCTAGGTAGGGAGAGTCACTCTGGAAGTCAGTTATTCCAGCTCTTCCCCAAGAGATTCACCACAGAACAAAGGAGAAATATCCAACCTTTGTAGCCTGCAGCACCAGCACAGCAGCAGCTGCAGCCCCTCCAGTGAGTGTTGCTGTAAAAAGACTCAGGGAGCCATGAAAACCCCTGAGGAGTCAAACCTTGCCTGTCCTCCAGCCTGCAACCTGTGCCAGAATGGAGTGCAACCCTCCAGCTCAGGAAGGGGTGCCTGAGGGTCACCACAAAGAGAACAAACACAGAGAAGGGTGCAGGGAGTCACTCTTTGACCTGCAGAAGATCTGGGTCTGCCTGGCTGCAGAGCTGTTCTTTATGAGCTGACAGGAACTGAGGTGCAGACCACATGACATCCGTGTTGCTGTGATGTTGGTGTCACTGAATGAGTGTTTCTGTCACTGAATGAGGGTTAATTTGCACCTGGCAGTTCTTGTAGAAATTTAGAAATATGTTATACTTAAGGAACTGCACTGTCTCTTCCTGTGCAGACAAGAATACTCCCAGAGGGACAGGGATTTAGATTAACACAAGGAAGCTGCTGAGCTCCCAGTCAGAACTCCAGCGATGGAAAGATGTGGAGATATTGCAGAGAGCTGAATAGAAATCCCTATTTCTAGTGCAGCAACTAAAGCACATCCACCCGGGTCTGGAGGGTACAACAGGTACATTAAAGAAGATCTGATTGAAAAATGGGTCACAAACTGAGGAGGTAACAAGGTTCGAGCCACCAGGTCTGGGTGTCTGAGTAGGATTGCAATTGGGCAGTTGGAAAGAGAAGTGCAAAAGAGAAGATGGGATGAAATGGTAAATTGGGCACAAATGTGGCATTATGGAGTCTTCAGGGAGAAAGAGGGGGTCAGAATGGGAGTCAAAGCGTTAGAAGGGAGTGGTGGGACATAGAGATGGCATGAAGTAGCCAAAGGAAGTATTTGATGATCAAATAAAAGTCTCCGGCTGTCACGGGGGTACTGTGAGTGCCCACAGTGCAATGAAATGAGCCCTCACAGAGATGCATTTCTACCGATGTCCAAACTGGACCAGCAGCAGTGTTTGTCTATTGCCCCTTGTTGCCACCACCTTCGAGGAGCTGCAACTGTTTTTAGATCCTTCTCCTTAAAGCCCCTCTTCACCTGGTTAACTGAACGCAACTCTCTCTGTTCCTGCTTGTGGGCCTTGGAACCTGGGTCTGACCCTCCTCTGGCCTCTCTCTCTTCTCCATATCCCTCTTGAAGAAGGAGAGAAGATCCTTGAAACTGGCCACAGTAAATCTCATTTGTCCTTCCCAGCACTGATCAGAGACGATAGTTCTTTCCCTTAATCTGCCAGGCACGACCCTCCCAGAGTTGCCCAGGGCACATTTGCCTTGTCTGCAACGGGAGCAAGCTCTTGGCACATATTCCACCTCATATCCACAGATTCCTCCAGCAGGACCTGTGACTTCTCAGCACGACTGAAAACATCCAGCACTTTCAGGCAAGGGATCTGGGCTGATTCCAGCTCTGGGATGTTATGGTGCGTGGATAGACCTGAGCAAGTGGAGAAGGCTGGCCAAGTGCATCTGGCTTAGCCTTTCTGTTTGACAATAACTGGGAGTGCCCAGGAACACGTGTCTGTCTGTGAGCAGGCGTGTCTGTGGCGGTGGCACGAGCCTCACCCCCAGCCACTCACTGCCAGGGCAGACGGTTGTCTCTGTGCATTAGTTCAAGGCTTTGAGAGTCCTCAGGTGTGGCATCAGCCACATGTTTTATTTGAGCAGGAAGGTGAGTGGCTTTGGAGCTGTTGTGCGCACAGGACAGTGCCATTGCTGTCAAGGGCTTCCCAGGGTGCCCCTGTTATGAACACAGTCCTGCTGCCATTTCCAGACATTTCCATCAGGACTCACAAAAAGTCAGCAGTAGGGGCCTCAAAGCCAGGATCAGTTAGGAGAAAAATGGGATGGAGTGAGAAGATCATCTTTGCCCCAGCAACTGATCTCCACATATTCTTGTCCAACAGATGCTCCAAACTGGGACAATGTTCCCCTGACACACACCTTTGGAAAAAAGCACCCTGAACATGGACTGGTTTATGGAGAAAAAGCCATTCTCTGTGAAGAAGCCCTGAGGTCCCATCACTGGGCTGGGTGATGATCAAAGTGGTCATCAGTGGTTCTCTGCCCCGTAGTTGAGTGACATGGAGCTCTATTGCCCCATCCATGAAAGTGTTTGAGGCCAGGTTAGACAGGGCTTGGAACCACCTGATCCAGTGGAAGGTGTCCTGCCCGTGGCAGGGCCGCAGAACAAGATGAGCTTTAAAGTCCCTTCCAACCCAAACCAGTTTGTGATTCCATGATTCTGTTTAAGTCCATGGCCCATCATCCAGAGAAGCCACTTGCCATAAAAAGCTGATCTAATTAACTACAGTGAAGTTGGCATTTGGGATTTTTTTGGTTTATTTTTCCTGTGCATGGTTTGGTTTTTTTTGGCCACCCAAATGATGGCCCTTTTCCAGAAGGGACTTTTCCTGCCAACACCTCTATTTTTAGCTGTAATTGCTTCTCAGTTCCTCCAGATGAGCGTGCTCTGAGGCAACAGCACATTTGGAAAAGCCCAAGCCCTGAGTTCAGCAGGAACTTGTGGAGAGGGATGAAACCGTTGGGATTTTTTGCCTTGCTCTTTCTCTCCATGTTTCCTTCCCATCATTCCTCCTGCTGTCAAGTGAAAGACCTTGTTTTTTTGGCTCTCCCAACCTCAGCGAAGCGGAGGCTGAGGGACCCCGAGGCGCTATTACCGCGATGAATGGCGCACCAAGAGCTTTTTGTCCTTCGTAAGCGACTCGGGGCATGGCAAACCCACCCCGTTGGGCCACTGGGGTTAACAAAAACACGACAAATAATTTATCAACATGGTGGTTTGAAAGCCAGTGGTGGTAACAATTACCCAACTTGCATCCCCGAATAATTATCTTCCACTGTAAAATAAAACCCTCCCCAAAATTCTCCTGCCCCGCGCGCGATGGCGCCAAGAAGATGATTCCTCTTGACGCGCTGAACTTTTGAACCCGACGAAAAAGATCTTTTTTTTTTTTTTTTTACAAGAGAGTCATCGAAAGTTCATTGCCCTTTCTCACATTTGCACCACCAAAGGGACATAAGGAAAAACATCAAGTGTAATATCCGTCAGTGTTAGCGAGGCATTCAGAACACATCACCGATGCATAAATAACCCCCACGAAACTCCAGTGGCAGGAGGAGGTTCTGGAAGAACGGAGATACACAACAATATTTAATTATAAATTGCATCAAAATGATTGTCCTTACTCATCAAAGGGCATCTCACAAACATTCCTCTGCTTCAGATGTGAGCCTGAAATCCTGGGTGCCCCCATCCAAAAGCTCTGGATTTTTCTTGGTTCACTGGCTACTTTTTCCTGCCAAAGCTCATAAAAATCCAGACACCAATTTACTTAACACGAGGGGTGTGAAATGCCCACTTAGGGAAGGTGAAGTTAATTGGAAAAGAAAAAAATTCATAAATCCAGGCCACTGAGCAGTGTGAATTGGCGAGCTCTCCTGTGACCTTGATTTGTTGTGGTTTTATTTTCCTGAAATGTTTTTCCCAACACAAGTTGGGTGGAAAAATCCACTGGAATCACCAAACATTGGTTTTTCCTACCCTTTGTACGGAGCAGCGGGTGTGGACTCTTTGTGTAAGGCCAATGCTGACGGCCAAAGCTTTCTGGAAGGACTTGCAGGAGAAGGATGGCGTCCACCTCACACAGGTAGTCCATTAGTGGGACCCAGAGGGCTGAGCAGCTGCTGCTGCCAAAACACGTGAAATAAAATTCCCCGGAGCACCTTCACTGCTCCTTGCAGAAGTTCGGTCAGGGATGACCCACAACCCGCGTTGTTTGCTGGTGGGAGACTCTCAGACAAAACTGCTGCAGTGACAAGGCCCACCCGGGCACAGATGGAACAGAACTGGTGATCTCTGATGTCCCTTCCAACCCCAACTGCTCTTGATTCTACGACAGAGACACCCCAGTTACAGACACAGCACTGGTGAGGCTGAAGAAACCACAGGAAGATGCTGGCCATGGGCTGGTCTTGCATGAAGAGTGAGATGATCTTGGCAGGCTTAGGTCAAGAATAGGCTGTGAGAGATGTTAGCTTGAAGAGAACTAAAGGTTTCCTAAGTCTGTAATCCCTGGAGGGGCTCTTGCATTCCTTTCAAATGCACATCCATGAATTAGTGTGATTAAAGCATTGTCCCATGAAACTTGAAAAAAGCTGGAATTCCTGCACCCCGTTGTTGTAGCAGCGCTTTGACTGTTTGGGGAGGTGTCCCTCCACTTCTTCCATGTACTCACTGCCAACCAACAGGTGCTATTCCTGCCGGGAGAGGTGCACCTTTCCCTTGTACAACAACTTCCCTCACATTGACCTGTGTGGAAATCCAGCGGGAGAGGGAAGAGAGGAAAGAGACTGTCCCAGCTGGTAAACCACCCACTGGTGCTGCCCCATGCCCTGCTGTCAGACCCAGCTCCAGTTCTTGTCAAATTCTGACCAGATGGGGAAGAGAAAAGACAACCTGTCTGTGGGAATCTTACCCACATGACTGAATATTCCACTCTCTGGGAGTCAACAAGCACCTCTACGGCTCTCAGAGGGAGAGTGTCTGTCGAGGGGCAGGGAGCAGCTCCAGGAACTGTTTCCTGCAGGAGCATCAGAGTGTTGGCTCGAGGATGTGAGCACAGATCGTGGGGGGTCATGAAGAGCCTCCCTTTGGCCTGAGCCCTGCGTTGTGCTGGACCAGGCGGCTCCGACAACGACGTGCTGTGGGATGCGGGCCATCGGCACACCCGTGGGACCCTCCCGGGATACCCGGCTGGCAGTCACTGCAGTGACAGGCAATGGGGAAAAGGGAAATATGAGGGGATGCAAAAATGCAGAAGAAAGAAAGCTGAGGCTCAGTGTGGAAAACTAAATTATATGAGAGTTATTTGTCAGATATTCAACGTGCAAAGTACCGGAAGGGGGATGCCGTACTTGGAGAGGGATGCAGCGAACGTGGCCCGGGAGAGGGGACAGAGAGCACAGAGCAAACTGAATATTGGGTGTGGCAGAAAGAGCAAGGGGGACAAAGACACCTTAAAGCTTTATGTCTGACTGAAGGGGGCAGAATGATTGATTTCCAAGAAGGAAAACCAGTTTCTTTATGAGGGATCGAAAATGAGACACTTTTTTTTTTGGTGTTTTCAAAAGTCACGGAGTTAAAGTCAGGGAGGAAATAGAGTCGGAGCATTATCTCTTCCAGCCATCAAGGCAGCAGAAAAAAACAGAAATGCATATAAATAATTATTTCTTCTCTTCAGGTGTTTCATACATCTTTTTTTTTTTTTTTGAAAACTGAGTGCAAACACAAACTTTCTTTCCATGTGCCAGTAAAATAAATGAAGCCCACATTTTTCCAGTGAAAGAAATTAATTATCACTAAATCCTTCTTCTGTCTCTCCCTGTCCCTGATAAATATTTTTTAAAAAGGAGATTCTAAACTGTACAAAAGGGTTTTCAATATTAATTCATCCTCCCATTTTCACTCCACCAGGCTGTGCTGTCCATGTGTATTTATTGTCACCGAGGCTTGCTGGCTGTTACCAGGGTTCTGAGCATGTTTTCTTTGTAATAATCCATTGCAATTTCCTACACCAGCCCTGGATTTATGACATTATTTATTCTCTATAAATTCCCATTCCTTTTTTTTTTTTTTTTTTCCTAATGGCAATTTTTTCCTTTGTGTTCCTCCAACAGTCACTCACAACCACGAGCTGGGGGTGCCTGCACTGCTTGCACTCCGTAAATGCAATTATACCCTCCCCCTGCACACCCCCTGTTTGTGTCCCTGTTTGCTGCTACTAACAAATTTGCAAAGGAAAAAGGGAGAGTTCAGGAAGGACGGAAATGAGCAAAAAAATCCCCTTGTGTGGCAAATCTTTTCAACCCGAAAAAATAGGATTTTTTTTTGAAGTCCAAACAATTCTCCTCCGACCCTTGCACAGAGAATCATCTGCCTGAGCAGGCAGACCATCGGCTTGTGACATTTTCCGAACGAAACCATCTTACCTGGGGTCCAGAATAACATCTGCAAACATTTGCATTTGGAAAACAAGAAGGAGAAAAGACACTTGGTGAGTTTGGGGAACCAAAAAAAAAAAAAAAGAGGCAAAAGGGGTCCTTTTCAACCTCATTAAATTCCACAGGGATTGTGCGCGTGGTTTTGTTTTTTCATTTGATTTAATGAAAACAACAAAACATGGCAAGAACGGATTTCATTTTGCTGGGAGCATCCTGCCCTGCTCTCCTGCTTTGGTAAATGAACAATTGATTATTCCCTTTCTGCTGTACCACCACTGACACTGCATTTATTTCCCTCTCTGCAAATCCTCCCATTCAGAGCATTCCCAGCCCCATAAATTCCCATGAATAATGTACTAACCAGCATAAAAGTGACACTTTCATATACGTGGCCTGATCTGATAAATTGAGATCCACAACATCCTATTATCTATGTTATCTCATCCTGGCAGTTTATATATATTAGATTGACCTGAAATACACTTTTAATTGATTTTTATCAACAAATCCAAAGAGCTGTGGTATGGTTTTTAATGTGCTTGTAGTGGGCCTGGATCTTCACTTAAGTTGAGCTGCATTTCATACTTTGATGGATTTTTCCATCAAGATCACAAGAAAGCACCTTATTTGGATATTAAAATGTCAAACAAAATATGGTATAAAGGAATAAGAGAGCAGAATGCAAAGCTACACTGCTGAAAGTCTTATTAAAATAGATTTATGTCAACAATGACAAAAAGAGTTTGGTACAACAGAAAATATAATTAATAATAGTCAGAACTGTGAAACAGCTTGGATTGGAATTAAAAGAAACCAACAACCCACAAAGTCCAAATTCAGTGCTAATAATCAGTGAAAGTGTGGAAGGAACAGGGTTGACATAACACTACAATTCTTCATTTGAGTGGCTCTAAAGAGAGATATTTATCTTCTCCTGAAGGCCTGTGGCAAAGCAAGGGGGAGCTCAGGGGCTCTTGTTGGACTTTGGGAAAAGCTCCTTTCTGAGCGGGGGCTGCGGCCCCGGGGAGGGGGGATGTCCCTGTGTGGGGTTTCCAAGACTCATTCACACCAAGCCATGACTGCCCTGATCTCCTGTTGGGACAGCTCTGCTGTGGGAGCGAGGTGGGACCAGAGACCCCTGAGGTTCCTTCCCCCACCCCCACTGGCATCTCTGAGTCAAGGGATGACTTGGAAGAGGGATGGCTTTTCCCTGACGTTTCTTCTGCCCCTCTGTCACCCCAGAAGGCCAAAAACTTGTAGATGGCAGGACATATTTCCTACTTCCAGGTATTCCACCAGAAACACACTCAGGCCACCTTTGGCTGAGCATCCCTGAGGGAGGACAGCTCCTTTGGGTGCAGCCGAGCTCAGCCCTCGCTCCCCGGTCCTGTTCCAGCGTGTCCCACAACACTGTGATGCCTGGGAACACTCTGGGAATCTGCACTGCAGATGTGCCCGGGAGGACCTGAAGGCTCAAAGCTTTCATCATGCTCTGCCACTAAAAGTGCATTGGAAGGGAGTTACAGGTCCTAAAGCTGTGGGAGGTGCAGTGTAGGAAGTGCAGGTTTGCCCTCAGTCTGAATGGAGAAACATCATGGGAAGGGTCAGGGCTTGGCACAACCGGCCCAACAAGGAGCCAAGAGGCCCCTTGCATTTGGTCTGGCTGCTGAATGCCCTGACAGCAAGGAACTAAAGATAAAAAAAACCCTTGATGAGAATGACCAAGGCCCTCCCTCACTTCTCTTGGTGGCAGAGGGAAGAAAAAAGCTCAAAATAAGCACAGTGGAGCGGATACAGAGGTGAGCGGAGAAAACATGAAAATATTAGCTATTAGGAAGAAATCCTTCCCTGTGAGGGTGGGCAGGCCCTGGCACAGTTTGGGCAGAGAAGCTGTGTCTGCCCCTGGATCCCTGGCAGAGTCCAAGGCCAGGTTGGACGGGGCTTGGAGCAACCTGGGCTGGTGGGAGGTGTCCCTGCCCATGGCAGGGGTGGGAC
>JAWWEU010000055.1:639100-665606 GCA_035583155.1 Acropternis orthonyx | reverse complement strand
GGCCAGGTTGGACGGGGCTTGGAGCAACCTGGGCTGGTGGGAGGTGTCCCTGCCCATGGCAGGGGTGGGACTGGGTGGGCTTTAAGGTCCCTCCCAGTCCAAAACATTCTGTGTGGCAAAACTGTGTCAAAACTGTGAAAAGCAAGTAGAGCAATGGAGGAGAGGAGACATAAATATGCAAAGAAGGAACAGTGCAGACAATGGCTAAAATTCCTTAAGAAAAATGCCTCACAATGGGCTTGTGTCTAATAATCACTGGCAGATCAACTATTATAGAGGAGTCTGCAGAGCAGAAAAAGCCAAAGAAAGAAAGCACAATATGAGCAGAACCTCAAAATATCAGATTTTATACATTTATGACACCAGCACGTTCCAGAAAGGCAGACATATTTTTTTTGTAGCTCTGACTAGCACCAGATAAGGAAAAAAGCTGGCAGAGCACACACACAGCCAGGCAGGAAATTGGACGGGAAATGGACTTCAATGCCCCGCAAAGCTACAAAGACCTCACTGCATTGTGCAGAGGGAGAAAGCAAACTCAGAGCTGAGCAAAGAGAAATTAAAATTTCATGCAGGCTCGAAGGCAGTGTAAGACACAAACATACCAGAAAGGATATTTATCGGCCAAACAACACAGGGATCGCTACTTCCAGCAGTAAATTAAAGGAAGCTGACATGTAACCAGGGAGAAATATTCCATACAAACCCACAGGAGTGAAATGGGTAAGCAAACTTGAAATATTGAGTCTGTGTGAGGCATCTGCCAGCCAGGGAGGAATCCCTTCGGACACCCAGGGCTGCAGAGATCCAAGTCCCTTTGGAGCCAGCCGGCCCCACTGCTGTCCTCTGCACAGGGAGCACCTGGAGGAGGCTGGGAACGCCTTGGTGGGGCAGGAATTGATTTCACAGGAACATCAACCACATAATTTGTGGCCCAGAGACACCCTGGGAGGCCCAGCATGAACGTTCCCTGGGATCTTTTCAGGGAACTATGAGGGTGGGCAGGCCCTGGCACAGGGTGCCCAGAGAAGCTGTGGCTGCCCCTGGATCCCTGGAAGTGTCCAAGGCCAGGGTGGACAGCGCTTGGAGCAACCTGGGATGGTGGAACGTGTCCCTGCCCATGGCAGAGGCGGGGATTATGTGACCTTTAAAGTTCCCTTCCCACCCAAACCGTTCTGGGGTTCTCTGATTCTGTGGTCATTTCATGGTTTGATGCACAAATCCCAAGATCTGCTGCGGGTTCATTGCTGGAACCGCAGACAAGACCCAGCAGATGCTGGTGACCGGGAAATGGACCTTGGTTGGTACCACAGGGAAACCCTTCAAAGCTAAAAGTTGTTCTTCAGGGTGGGTTTGATTATGGAAGGCAAAACTGGCCCCACCAATGGGTCCTGGGCCACCAGCCTTCATCCTTGGTGGAGCTGAAGTCCAGCAAGTCAAGGAGACACCTGCACCCCTCGGGGCAGAAATGGAGGTACTTAAAGGACTGTGCACAGTTTCAGAGATCAGGATTCAGCCCCTCAGGGCCTGATCTCATCTGTGGGTCTCAGGCAGGTGGCATGTGCAGGGACTGCTGAGAGCTGGAGATAGAGCTCCCTCTAATTCCCTCATTCAGTCTCTATAACTTTCGGAAATTGCAGCCCTCCACACCCAGGATACATTCTGATCACACAGCAGTTTCCCTTCAGTGTTTTACCACTCATTCCCACTGAGTTATGCCTGACTTCCATCAGTGTGATGGGAGAGAGATCTAAACTACTCAGCAAGCACCACTGTGTCTTCGTGGGGTGCAGCAGAGCAGCGTAGGGGGCTTTGGGGCTGCAGCTTCCTTACCAGGTGCCTTTCAAAGCACAGCAGTGACTTGGGGAGTGGATGGTGGGGAACAGAAACAGCATCATCCTGCAGACTGCCCTTCCTGGGTCAGGAAAGGAAAAACTTATGGCCTGGGAAGTTGAAGTTTTTACATCAGACCAATCCAGCTGAGATTCCTCTTTAGTGGTTTGCTCTGAGAACAGGGAAGCAGGCTGGAAACAGCCCAGGGAAGAGCAGTTTCCTATTTGGACAGCAGCAAATCCCCTCCCCAGTGTCAGACAGTCAGGGAATCACAGAATATTTGGAGCTGGAAGGGACCCACAAGGATCATCAAGTCCAACTCCTGGCCCTGCATGGACACCCCAACAACCCCACCCTGTCCCTAAGAGTGTTGTCCAAACACCTCCTGAGCTCTGGGCCAGGTATTTTGCCTGTGTTGCTACATGCAGGATCTGTTGCTCTTTTTTATGATCAGCTTCGAGTCCAAGTGTTCCAATTCCCAGGAGATTCTGCAAAATGTCACCTCTATCAGGCTTGTCAACTGTTTTGGGGCTCAGGAGCCTCCCTGAATTGTTTGCAGGTTCTTTATACACTCCATTCAGATGGGGGAAGGTGTTCAGGGTCTCACAGCACTGCACACTATGGAGATTCCTGGGGAGAGTGAGTGACCTGATGCAGAAACTGGAGCTGGGAGGAGAAATGGGGTGCTGAGAGGGCTCATGGTGCAATGGGAGGGTGAGGAGGAGACTGTCTGACCCAGGGCAGTGCCCCAGCCTGGCACAATAATGCTGAACAGGTACCTCACTTGGGAAGGACTCCGGGTGTGCCCAAAGAAGCCCCTGGGAGCTCATCCTGTCCCCTCACCTGGTCAGTAGGTTTCCAACAGAGATCAGGTCTTACCCCACACGAAGACAACACTGTTCCCTCAAAACTAAAGTGGCCAGTGGGGTGGGAGGTGAGTTTTCATTTAATTTAACTTAATTTAATTTAAGGCACTTAATGTCTTTGCTGCTTTCCTAGACCCTCCTCTGGGCCTGTTCTGCTTGTGGGCTCAGGGTCAGTGTTGGGGTGGCTGAGCATCAGCTGCACCCACTTCCACACAGGCCAGAGCTACCTGGGCCCCCTCAGGGACCCTTTTTTTAAAGTCCTTTTCTCTTGTGACTTGTGCCCCTCACTGCTCACCGCTCTTAGGCTCTTGGGAAGGAAGGAAACAAGGCTCCCTCCCTCTCCAGACACCTTCAGGGCCTTTCCAGGACCCCATGGAAGAGGGGAAAACCCGTGCCCTGCTCAGCTACATGCACATTCGTAGTGCCAGGAGGATTGGTGCTGGTTAACAGCCAAGGGAAAGCCTTGCTGGGGTCCCTGGTTTCAGTCCAATGCTCCCCTCAGGGTTTCTCGTTGCCATTTCGGAGCTGTGAGTGCTGACCGGGAGCAGAGATTGGAGCTCCGAAGGCTCGGGAGCACATCCAGCTGCTGCTCCAGCTCCTGCTCCAGCTCCAGCTGCTGCTCCAGCTCCAGCTGCACAGAAGTGCCTTATGACTGCAGAAATGTTTGCCTCAGTTACAAACATCAAACCAAAGCTTCTCCTGACAAATCCAGGCAGAAATTCCTTTTTCCTTTGGAAAAGAAGGGTGTCAGAACCAGACGTCACAGATCTGGGATTATGAACTAAATTACTGCTGTTCTCTTCTTACGAGTCAAAGTCTTTATTGCAGCTGAATGTTGGATTGTAACACCTAATGGTCTGTACCGACTCTGCACTGCATTATTGGTGCCCGTCATCTGAGCTACACCTTGTTCTCAACATGTGGGACTTCGGGGTTGAAAGATTATTGCAGACAACAATGTGTGGGCAGTAATTAAAATAAAATTAAGCTCATTTCCATAGGACGAGACTTTCCCTGATTTACAAAAATCCTTTACATGTATGATTTTCTTTTTTTCCCAGTTTTTTACACACAGGACTGTCAGGAGAACAAGATTCCCCTGAAAGCAGCTGTGATTTACTTCCAGCACAGGGTTCCAGCTGGGAGGTGGTTGTTTAGCCACTGAATTGCCTTGAGTTTCCTGCCCCTGTTTACAATTGCTTGCCTGTCTGTTGGGCACTGATATCTCCTCTTGCTCCATGGATAATGAAGACCATGGAAAATCATCACTGAAGTTCTAAGTGCAAATACTCAAACGTACACATAGAAATTCACAGCAGCTTTTTAACTGAAGAACAAGTTAGGGACAAACAAAGTGTTCTTGTGGATAACTTGTGGCTACATTTGTCAATTAATTATTCAGACTAAAAGGTTTAAGCAGGGTAACAGTGATATCTGTTTATCCTGAAGTCATTTACCAGGCACTGAACAAGTTCTGGGCATGTTTTCCTCTTTTCAAGAAATAATATCCCTCTAGTTTGTCTACCATAATATTTACATGCAAGCAGGATTATTGGGAGAGTTGGACAGAGCACCTAGAAAGGAAAGCCACAAGCAAATGCTTCAAACTTTACAATTCACATTTATTTTGAAAAAATGTTTTGTTAAAAATACTCCTACAAAGGCATTGGAGCAGCGGGTTTCTGTTTCCTTTATAAATACATCTGATTTATTTATTTCTTTATTTTTTTCTCAGCAACATCGAAAGACATCTGACGAAGCCAGGGAAGCCCTGGTCTGAATGGAAGACACATCCCTGTGAAACAAGGACCTGCACACTATCTCCTCATTCACAATTAAAAAAAAATACAAATACTGTCCTGAAAAGTGTTACGTTGTCCACAGGGTCACAGAGAGTGGGAAACCAGGACTGGAAGAGCCCGGAGCGCAGCTGATGTGTCTGGGACTAGTTCAGGGGATGACAACGAGAGTGTTGACTGGACACCCTTGTCTTTGGGTGGGTGAAGGATGTGCCTCCTGTCCCCATCCCACCCTGCCAGCTCCTTCCACAGCTGTGACCATGAGGTCAGCCCAGCAAAACCTCCCCTTGGACATCGGCAGCTCCTCCACAAATCTTTTGGTGAAGGACATTTTCCAGCTGATGGTTTCACACCATGGCACGCTGGAGGGAGCCCCGAGAGCAAACCACAGTGATGAACACCCCGATGGACAAGGGAATTTGCTGCCACAGTCTCACCCACCCCAGCGCTGCCTCATGGCCACCTCTCACCTCCCACCTCAGCCCGAGGCTCCCTTCCCTCCAGAACCTTTAGGGCTTTAGTGTCCGAGCTAGGAAAAGACCTTCCCTGCCAGGAGTCTCCTACAATGGGGACATGGACAGCTGTGTTGGCTCTCCAGTTCCTCAGAAGCCCCTGGACAGCCCCATCCAGGGCTGGGGGGGGGCAGGTTGGCTTCCTGTCCCCAGAGGGGAGGTCTCTGAGCTCCCCAACTCACCTGTGTCCTGCACCCCACTGGCTCAGACCTTGGCTGGGGGAAGTGAGAGGGGTCATGGCTTTATTTGGGACAGTGCTTGGAAACATCAGCATTGTTTCTCCAGCAGGAGCTGCTACTGCTTGGCTCTGGCTTCAGATGCTTGAACACCCTCCCAAAACTTTAAGCAGGGCCTCCCAGCACTCCCTGGGCAGACTGACTTCACATCCAAAACAAACAGTACGGCAGGGAGTGACACAGGGTCGGCAAAGCCTTTCCAAAACAAACCTGGGAATAGGAACCGTGTGCCCAGACTGACGGACGGGCTCGTTCACCTGTGGGTAAGAGGCAGAGTTGGACCCTTTCCCCTGAACTATCCCATGGGAACACTGACCAAGGATCCTGACACACCTGACCTGCTTTCATACTACTTTCTACGGCTTCATCCAGGAAGAACTGGGATGTGAGAGTGGTGGATTTTCCAGGAAAAAAGGGAGGAAGACAGACAGGCAAAGGGGGCATTTTCTTATCAGAAGAAATGTAGCTGAATGCAGGTTCCCTGTGAGGATGTGCTGAGCTTCCAAGGAAGGGAATCCCTGGAAGTGGCCCAAACCTAAAAAATCCATCCAGCCCTCCCATACTGGGGGAGGGACAGAGGGAAAAGAAACATCACAGAGAACAGAGAGCTGAAGGCAGAGGACAAGCAGTAAGAAAGATGAGGGTAAAAGAGTCAGGCTGGAAAGTGGATGGAGAAGTCACGGGTGGGAGGCATCCAAGAGAATGCCTCCCTGGTGCAGCAGGCAATGGATCCACAAAGGAAGAAACACATGTAAGCCCTTCTCCCTGATTTCTCCCTTTCCAGCTCCAGCAGGATGGCAGGGGATGTGCTGTGATGTGGGGCCTTGGTTCAGGAGGGCCACTGTGAAGAGGAGAGAAGTGAAGCCAGGACTTTGGCAAGAGAACATGGATGATGCAGGAGGCATATCCTGGATCATGTAGGAGGAGAACCACAGCCTTGCCCCAGGGATTGTTCTCGTCAGGGCATCCACAAACTGCAGCTCACACTTAGTGTCCCCAACTCCCTCACTCTCCAAGGAATCTTTCCTTCCATCCCTGCTCAAACCAGGGTTTTCACTGCTCAGATCTCCCTGTTGGATAGGACAGGGACAACCAGACTTTTCTGTCACTGAGAATGACGATTCGACAGCTCATCCTGGGTAGGACGAGCTGGGCTGTCCCACTTCCCTCCACTGTTGAACAGCTTGGAAGAAAACTCTAAAGCTCTCAGTGCTCCTGCAGACCTGAGGGGCCTGGCCACAACCTGACTGTGTGACCCTGAGCAAGTTCTTACTCCAGTATTTTGGGAACTCCCGCAATTTGAACCTCCTTTCTCTGCTCCTCAGTCCCATGGGAAGCCTTGGCTGGGCTCTAGGACATGTTGTCTACAGACTGTGAGGTGCTCAGGGATGGGGGAACAGAAGAAGTTGGGATATGAAACCCCCAGGCTGGCACCTTGGATTTTTCATAGGAGAGCTGGGCTGTCCTTCACTAAAAGCTGGGATTTTCCCATGATCCCAGTGCTCCTGGGAGCATAAACATGGGAGTTGGGATTTTCAGAAAAAAAGAACCATCAGAGAGGTCATAAAACCATCAGCTAGAAATTCATTGGTCCTCTCCCTTCCGGTCCCTGCTGGAGGTCAGAGCCCAGAGGGGGCCAAGCAAGAAGCACAAGCCTTGTGTCCCTTCCCTGGTCTCCTACAGCTCCCAAAGGTCTGCAGGGGCCGGGAATACACAGCCAGGGACCTCTCCAGCTCCAGCTGGGCCCTTCTCCCACATTCCTGGGCTGCTCTGCAGAGGGAAATAAATCACTGCCCATGTCAAACAGCTTTTCACTCCTGCCAAGGCAGACCAAGCAATAGGAGGTTCTTAATATCTGGATCTAAATTGTCCCCAGATCATAAAGGACAAATTCCACTTCAGAGCTGGGCCAGCACTCACAACTGGCCCAACACACTTAATCCCTGCCTGTGTCTTGTCCTGGAGCCCCCAACACTCAGTGCCTGCTCTGGGGTCCCTCTTGGATTTCCCTGCACTCACCCAGCCCAGCCCTGAACAGCTCCACTGCACCAAGAGCTCTCTGCCCATTCTGGCAGCTTGTCCAGGCTCCTTTCCTGCATTTTTACCCCTGAGACAGCTCTGATGGGTCAGTTTGGACCCATGGTCAGATACCCAACCAACCAGCAGCTCCCAGGGCTGAGCCAGCCAATGCAGAGGGACAAGTCTCACTGTCAGAAGCCACAGCAGAGCAGAGGAAGGGAAGGACAGGGAGCTCTCCTTACCCCAGCACCCCCTCCGCGTTCTCTGGGTCATGAAAGAAGGTTTGAGGTAGAGATGCTTCCACAGGGAACTTCCACATCCAGCACAGGAGGGACCACCAAGTCAGTCTCCCTTTTTGTGCCTTTCCTGCTGTTTGAGGCACTGATGTCACTGCAGCTCTGAGCCCCAGGGAGACCTTGGGATACACGTGGAATGGGAAGGAAGAAGCAAGTGGTTTCCTCTGACATGGGAAGGCCTCCGGCTCCACACTGAAATCCCTCCCCAGAAAGAATGAAAAGGGAAAATCAATGGTGCTTGATAGAATGTTTGGGCTTTTAAGAGATGTAAAATGTGTTACTCCCAAGAAGACAACAGGATAAAAGAAGTTCTGTAGGGATGTTGTCATACACCCCATGTCCCCAGGCATCTGTGACTCAGAAGGGACTGGAAGAGGCATTTTTCTATTGAGATTATTCTTTCACAAATTTGTCCAGTCACAGAATGTTAGACTGGTTTGGGTTGGGAGGGACCTCAAAACTCATCTCATTCCACCCCCTGCCATGGGCAGGGACACCTCCCACCAGCCCAGGCTGCTCCAAGCCCCGTCCAACCTGGCCTGGGACACTCCCAGGGATGGGGCAGCCACAGCTTCTCTGGGCACCCTGTGCCAGGGCCTGCCCACCCTCACAGGGAAGGATTTCTTCCTAACATCCAACCTAAACATACGCTCTTTTAGCTTCAAGCCATTCCCCCTTTTCCTATCAATCCATCTAATGCTGGGTATCCACAACCTCCAGCCATGAGTTCCACCCTTCAGTCCCTGTGATTTGTGCCACAGAATGTTCACCTGCCTCAGTGCTGTTACTGTCAGAAATAGTGGCTGCTGCTTTCTCACCCTTCTCACATCCTTCCTGATTTAATGGCATGAAATTTTTATCATTGTGGTTTACCTCTGTCAGACCAAGAGTCAAAATCTATTTATCTTTTATACCTCCCAAAGACTTCTGGCAGTTCCAGAGGCAGCTCTATGTATTTCTTAATTTCTGTGTATTCCTTTTGAGTCGAGGAGAACAAAAGCATCGCCAGCCCTTGAGGAACCAGGACATCAGGAAGTCACTGGCTCATCACCTTGTGTGAAGGCTCCTGGGAGCCAAGATTTGACAGCAGCCAGAGATTTCAATTTATTCTCCACCAGCAGAGGCCAAGCCAGGGGGTGGGTTTGCCAAACCATCTGTCCCAGGCTGGTGCTGTTTGGGTCTCATGCTTTTGTCAGCGGGCAGGTCCCAAACCGGCTCACTCAGCACAACCTGGAGTCCTGAGCTGGAAGTGCAGACAAAAGGCATTTTGGGCAAAAGGATGATTTGACTGTCAGCTGAAACCTCAGGTTAGAATAACATGCTTCCTCCAGTCCTCACAGAATCTCAGGATGGTGTGGGTTGGAAGGGACCTTAAAGATCATCTCGTTCCAACCCCCTGCCACAGGCAGGACCTTGAACCCCTTCCATTAATTTTTGCTAATACAGCTGTTTGGCTGTTTTAAACTTGACAGAGTTTAATCCTTTCCTCCTAGGCTTGGTCAGAATCATCAAAGGATACGGCACAACATCTGTGCAGGAACTCCAGGAACTCAGAGGGAGAAGTAGAAGCTACAGTCGAGGTGACTGAAAAATTCCTGGAGTTTACTGGAATAAAAGAACTGGAAAAGGATCAACCAAACATTTGTTGTTCTTTTTTTTTGCATGAAGGTAAAACGGGGTTCCTGACAAAAACAATGAGGCATCCAAGGCTGAGCCTCGTGGTTTGTTTGCAGGGATGGCAACGGGGGCAGTGTGATATCCAAGAGGGATGAGACAGGGACACAGAGAGGCACTGCTGCTCCACTCCTACAGAGCTCAGGACCACAGGGAAATATCTTGCAGAATTAAAAAAAAAGGGATAGAAGCTGCTGAATTGGTTGTAAGACAGGTAGGAATAGCCAGGAATGCAGATCCAGACAAAGATTTGTGGGGAGAGAGGACGTCAGCCTTCCAGTCCCAAATTTCTGCAAACAACATTTGTCAGTGGAATTGGCAGGAGTAACAGAGGGAGAGAAAGAAGGTAAATTTCAGGAAATACTTGCAGAGTGCAGGGAGTATTCTAGGAGAGCTACGGAAGATTGGAACACACATGGGAGCAAACAGAGACCTGTGTCCTGTCTTTGGGAAGGAAAAAGAATTACAAGAAGCAAAGACATCCTGAACAAGCCTAAGAAAAAAGGCCAAAATGTGACTGTAGATTAAAAAAACCCAACCTTATATTCTGCATACTGGGAGGATTCCAGCAGCTCTCAGAAATGAGGAGAAATCAGAAACACAGAAGCGAATTTTTTGGTGGAAATTGCTCATGAGACAGTGGCAGAATTACACAGAAGTGGGCCCAGGGTGGAACAAGCACAACGAGCGGGACCAGTGCTTAAGCGACAAAGCTCCAGGGCAGGATGGGGATGTCGGCTGCAACAGGTCCAGCTCAGACCATGGAACTCCGAGGACAGGGCACCTGGTTTAATCAGCTGATTTAGAGGACTGTCGGTCCTGGGGCTGGAAGCACAACCCACCCCAGTCTGTGGGGACTGCAGGGCAAAAGGAAGGGGATGCAGCAAAGCAAGTAATTTTTGGGATGCTGTTAATGGCACTGGGTAATTCCAGCAGGAGACAAAAATGAAGCTGGTGCTGCATTAGTTGTTCCTAAAACTTTGAGGGAGGAAAAGCTGAGTCCTGTGTGTGAAGAACTTGCAAGTGTGTAAGATTTTTGAGAGTGGAGAAAGAGATGCATTAAATCAGCCTCAAGTTAAGACGTGCAGGAAGGAGGATGATTTACATTAAAACAATAAACTCCACTAAGCCAAACCAGACAAGAGTGATACTTCCAGCACTCTGCATTCATACACCCAAAGCAGCAGCAGATTTATTGCATCATCAGAGGAGACAACTGTTAAGGATGCAGCAGAGTTCAAGCCCTGACTCCAGCTTTCATATAAATCAGCCTGGAAAATACAACAGGACATTTCCTCAGCTACTCAAACCCTCCAAGAGATTTGCTCTGTGGTCCGCTGCTAATCCACAGCCTGGGTGATGATCCCTGGGAAAGAACCTTTCCTTTAACCCAAATTCACAGAACAGCTTCAAGGGCAGTGGGAAAGGAACCTGATGCTGAGGAAGCATCTCCTCCTTGGCTCGTGCCGTGCCAGACCTGGAGGGAATTGCACTGGAGAGTGCTCGAGCAGCCATGCAGAGAGCAGGATCCTGCTGTTGGGAAAGGGATAACAGGATCCAACAGCCCCTTGGTGGCAGATGTTCCAAGGCAGAGCTCAGAGGATGCACCACTGCCTTCTCCCCACGCACTTGATGCACCTCCCTCGCTGCCCCTGGCCCAGCCATGCCAACAAGGTGACCCTGTACAGTGACTGGCACAGAGCTGTGGGATGGAACGGCACAGCGGAATTCTATACTAAAGGAACACTGCAGCAGTGGTAAACCCACTGACCTGGATCACACGGAAGCCCCAAGCATGGATTGCTGCCTTTGGAAGCTGCTGCTCGCTAGCGAGGACACTATGGAGAGGAAAAGCTCCTCAGCTGCTGAAAACCACAAATCTCCCCTAATTTATGCAAAGCAGTTCTGAGGGTTTCCTGGGGAGGAGGGCAGGCCACGTGGGGAGGGGATGTGCTGTTCACAGTGCTCTGCTTCTGTCACAGTGTTCTGTGTCCCCACAGCCACAAGCCAAAGTGATTCCTCGTGGCCCTGCTGTATCTTACAGGTTTGTTTTTTCTTTCTTCTTCACACCCCTGCCCTGCAATTCCAGGGAAAGGGTTGGTGGCAACCGCTGGAAATGACCCACTAAATATATTTTAACTTGTTGCTACCCACACATGCTTTGCTTTCTCTGCTCTGCCCCGTGATGCTCTGCAAGATTTGAATTGATCGCTGGCCAGCCAACTGAGAACTTCCAACCTGCTCAGCTCTCCTACCAAACACCACCCCAGGGTGACCTCGGCAGGAGATGGCAGTGGGAAATGGAGGAGAAGGGCAGGTCTGGGAGGTAGCTTGAAAGGTAGAGGGGAAATGTGAAAATTGCAACAAGCTGCCTGAAAATGTCCTTGTGATCGCTTTTGTTCAGTACCCACACATGCACACATGCACATGCACAACAGGATTTCACAGTGTCAATGTCAGCAAGTGCCTTTTCCCCTTGGAACATGCTGAATTTTGCCAACAGACTCCCATTTCATAGCAGGGCATTGGAGACCCATGAAATAAATATGTTCAGGTCACTGCAGTGACTGTGGCCTGCACTGCAGCATGTGCCAGAGGCTTTACAGCCAAAGGACTTGACAGGAACTCAGTTCCTTGTGCTCCCAGGAGAGCTGAGGGATGCAGAAAATTGCAGTGTTTTCTGGACCATGTCTATTTTAGGCCAGTTCTCCATTAGTCCTACACAGCCAAACACAGATGTCACAGCCATGCCTGGTATAAACAGATGGGAATGTGCTCCTTTTAGAACCAACACCATGTGATTTTTGGTCAGGAGAAGAGACAAGGGATGTGCTTTCTCTGTCCTGCAGACGGCTGCCACAGCTTTGGGGAGCTGTGGCACTGAGCTGGGTCCTGTCCTTCACAGTGGGCTGGGTCTGGCAGGTAGATGTGTCTGACAGCAGCCAGCGAGGAGATTCAGTGCATTAAGACAAAATGTCTCCAAATAAAGAAGACCTGAAGTGCCCTTCCAAGCCCTGAGTGGCTCTGGAGGGGTGCTGCCTGGGCATTGCTCCTCCTTAGTGTCTGCAGGAATGCACAGGATGGCAGAGAACAGTCAGGAATTGTTTGGGAAAGACAACCGAAGGACAACTGTGCTCCTTCCACATGGTTGCCCCACAGGAATCTGCTGGTGGGTTTTCTAGGCAGACAGCTCTCCTTGCAAAGCTCTGGTACAGTCTCTGGTTGGCTGTGGTAGGACAGCTTGGCACAGCACCATCCTTCCCTCACCCTGGACTGCCACCACACTGCTCCAGACATGCCTTTGGGAAACACTGACCACTGCTCCTTGTTAAAACCCAGAAGCTACAACATGAGACAGAGGCACCAAGGGAGAGTCCTCCCCGCTCCCCACCCAGCACTGGGCACCCACAGGAGCTCCTGGTTTCCCTGTGTGCCCTCCGCCAGCACTTCATGTGCTTTCATCAACTCCAATGATTTTTCAATGTTCTTTCAAAGCTGAGTCCATTCCCTGACCAGGAGCAAATTCTTTTTGATGCAAAGGCATGACCAGCATCCCCTTCGACACACAGGCTAAGCCGGGCTGGATTGGGACAGACAGGTGATATGTCTGGGTACCACCTGCACACACCATGCCCAGAGTCCACTCCCCCCTCGCTCTACACCAACTTCTGCCACCTGGAAGGGGTGCAGGGCAGGGGTGGTGCTGTCAGAGGGGCTGCACTGGGCACGCTGGGCTCAGAACATGGCCCTGGGTACCCAGCACACACCCGGCGCTCACCTGCCCTGGATGCCATGCCAGGGGCGTGTAGACAAATACAAATGCAGCACTGCCCTGGGGATTTTGGATGAGTAGGGGCTGGAGGGACAATTCCTCCAGGTAAGGCCCCTGCTGCTGAAGCACCAAACTTTGGGACAGTGCAAGAGCTCAGTGGAGAAGTGACTCGTGCTTGTAGGGAATGGTCTGATGCCACTCGCAAGGGCTGTGTTGTTGGATCTGGTCTGGGAGTGGAAAATGCTAGAAGTATTTTCTAAATGGCCTCATGTTTTATGAGCAGTCCAGGGAGATGATGTCTGGCCTCAGAGGTCTAGACAGTTTGGGATTTTCATCCACAGCAGACACACTTCCTCTTGGATTCAGCTCCTGGAAAATACAGCCCAGCAGCTCACAATGACCGTGCCTTCAGCAGCCCACAGTGCTGCAAAGGAGGGGAGCACCCCAGGGCTGACACAGCAATGGCAGACAAGGGCTGTAAACACCACTTCTGCTGGCCATGGCCAGGGGATGGGTGGAAAATGCCACGAGTGGCCAGAGGAAGGTGGTGGTGGCCGGAGCGTTTCAAAGGAGACGAGGTGGTGCCAGACAGGAAGACCAGCCTGACTCCCATCTGCACATCCCTGCGCTCCGTTGGTGGCATTTACACATCCCAATGACCTGGTCAGCAACTGAAGAATTTATTTCAGTTATTTATAAACCCGCACACTGATCACTCAGCTCCAACCACAGCATTTTGCCTCTGGAGACCTGGGATCAGGTTTCTGCCTTTGCTGTCCCAGGCTCTCCTCGAGGGGACTGGCTGAGCCTGAAGCTGCCTCAGAGCCCCCAGAGCATCATCTAACGAAGGGACTGGTCCCCAAATGGCACAGAGCACACCTGCACAGTGTGGGAACTGCAGAGAACCAGGTCACACAACTCACACTGCAAAACTGCCACCTCCTCTTGGGGAACTGGGCTTCCCCTGCCTGTCTGTGCTCCATGCACCAATCCAACACCTTTCCCGGCAGCCAGCCCTTTCCAAAGGGCTCTGGCAGCCAGCTGGGGAGTCACCACTCCCTCACAAACCCAGCCACCCTCCATCTCTCCCTCCCCCAAACCCTCTGTGATGCTGCTCAGCCGAGCATCAGCATCCCTGAATCGAGCTGGTGGTCTTTTCATCTTGGCAAACAACTGGAAACCCAACAGCCACCAACATCTGCTGTGCCATGACAATGGAAAAGAACACGCAAACGGGAGGAAATGTGCATATAAAAAACCTTTTTCTCCTGGCATATTGTCAATAAGCTGCAATTTTTCCTTCCACAGGGAAGGGATTTAAGTTCTTGCACGATATGATGCTTGGAGATGTCATTTTTTTTTCATAAAAAAAAAAACCAAACCCCAACCAACCAAAAAATTTGCAACCCCAACTCACAAACTGGTGTTAACAAAACAATGTAAAAGGACAAATCTCCCAACAATGACAACCAAAAAATAAAGGTACACGTCAGCATTTGTAATCAAAAACTACTACATACTGTACTTGGGAAGTCTTCTGGGAAAAGATCATTGGCATCTAGAAAGGACATCACTAAAAGTCTTGTGCATATGATATGTATGAGACACGATGCCACTGGAGGGTGGACGGACGGACCCTTAGGAAACTGTCACTCACAAAACTGTTCCATGACAAGAGAAAATAAGAGATGTAAAAAGAACTGGTTTTCCCCATCCCCACCCCCCCAGGCATTACAGATTCCTTCTCGTTTGTCGGAAACAGCCTCCTCCAGTCTTAGTTTATTTGTTGTGGGGTTTTTTATTAAAAAAAAAAAAAAAAGTCTTCAGCTTTTGAAGAAGTCCATCAGTTTCTGAGATGCACTTGGTTCCACAGCACCAAAGAGCTTCAGCTCTCCCCGCTTTGATTTGCTCACAGGGGCTTTGGGGAAGGGCTGCACGACGTTCCCAGAGCCGCAGCCCATGGGAGGAAAGGATGTGCTTCTGTGGCCTTTCTTTGCATTCCTCTTCCTGAAGAAGTCTCATCGCTCCAGAGGTGCCTGGGCCCAGCAGCCTTGTGCAAGAGGAAACATGAAGCTGCTCTTTTCTCTTCCTTTGGAGACTCCCATTGGTCTTGGAGCCCTTTTCAAGAATGCAATTGCTTTATTATTATTGTTTAAAAATATTTCATAGTTTGTTGGTTTTTATTTTTTTTTCAAAATAATTGTCTTTTTTTTTTTTTTTTGTTCCCTTTTTCCATTGCTTAAATTCTAGAAGCTCTTGTCGACTCCTGGTTGTCGAGGACAGGGTGTTCCTTCCTGCTGCCCTGATCCTCAGATCTGTCTCTGGTCCATGCAGAACACTCAAGAACTGGAGCTTGGACACACAGGGGCAAAGGGGAGCAGGGCCTGAAGGAAGAGGAGGAGGAGGACACGCAGCCATCAAACCTCCACAGACTGAATTTGGTTCATCTGTGCTCTCATCACCTGGATACTGTTCAGAATTTTCTTCTGGTGTCCTGCTAAAGTGACCCCAACTCGCAGAATGTCCCTTTGGGAGGAAAAGAAACAGACATGAATATCAGAAGATATTTTCTCACAGCAAAACAAGATCATAGGGGATATTTCAGATCTTTAAGGTCCCTTTCAACCCAAACCAATTAGTGAATCTATGATTCCATGAGAAGGATACGTAGGGAGCTGAAGTCTCCACCGATTTCTTCCATGAACGCAATCAATGGCTGCAAACCCTGCCAAACCTCTCTGTTGCTTTTCCTGGCTTATCCTCCAATATTTGCATCTCCCACCCACCTGTAGCACCCTCAGAGTCCTGGAACCTCAACAGAGGGTGTGAAACCAAATGCCCCAGGCTCTGCTCGCTGCTTGCAAGTCACCTTGCCTTGAATTTTCTACTCTTCTATCTTTTGGTTTGGATTCTCCTTCATTTTGTGACACGCTAACTCATTTTTTCCATCTCTGGAAACACAGGACCAGGATGTCCTGCCTCTTATTGGTGTGGATCTCCCTGCCCCTGTGCAGATGATGGTTATTCTTGATGCTTTTCCTTTGATCTGATAAGATCATGAAATGATCAATGTTTGCATTTATACTTTGTGTTAAATCATGGTAATCTAATTTTTGGAGTGCTTTCTGTTTTTTATAGATATTGGGCATCTGGGAGAAATAAAAGTCATGCCAAGAGCATGACTGTGACTCTAAACTGGGTCTAACTGTGGCTTCAGCTGAGTTTGCTCCCATCTCCCTTTGGTGGATAAACCTCAGTCATGAATTCTTCAGATCTTCTTCCCCTCGGGGGATGGATGGGACATGATCCATACCTGACTCTCAGGATTTTCAGGTGCCTTTTCTCCTTGAGTGTTAGGACCAGAAATTTAAGGGGATATTTAAGGCAAAACTGCTTGGCTTAGAGTGGAAGCCAATTGGCAAAGAAGGGCAAACAGGAGCTCCAAGGAAAGGTGGAAAAAGTTCTTCACTCATGTCTGTAAACCAGGATAAGACTGTGCCTCTGAACAGTCCTGTGATTCCAAGGGCTCTGCCCTGGACATTAGATATTTGATTGGGTACTGGGAAGAAATTCCTGGCTGTGAGGGTGGGCAGGCCCTGGCACAGGGTGCCCAGAGAAGCTGTGGCTGCCCCATCCCTGGGAGTGTCCAAGGCCAGGTTGGATGGGGCTGGGGAGCAACCTGGAATAGTGGGAGGTGTCCCTGCCCATGGCAGGGGGTGGGACTGGATGGGCTTTAAGGTCCCTTCCCACCCAAAACATTCTGGGATTCCTGACAGACAGTTTGGTGGCCCAGGTGTGCCAGCCTGCAGACCACCAGTGAGAAACCTTTCAAGTAGGTCAGTGCTGAAACCATGTGGATTTGGTGAACCAAATCAGTCCTCAGGAAATGTTTACCTCTTGCTGGCTGTCCAGGTCTGAACAAAACAGCAGCTCCACTTCCATGATTATCTACTTCTGCAGGATCAGTGAGCATCAGGTGGGGGTGTCAAGTACAGCTGCACCACGACTTCCCAAGGAAAAAGGCCTTGGTCTGTCCTCTATGTTTGATGAGGTGAGAAATGTGGTAGGGAGGTTTGTCAAAACTGGTGGGACATGAGCTGGGGATGCCCTTGTGATTGCGGTGAAGGCACTTGGAAAGTATTTTGAGGGACATGGTAAAGGATGGGGAGAAGTGGCATTCAAGGGACACTGAGGATGTCTGTGGAAGAACAGGCTGCATTAGCTGGACTGCCTGCAGAACTGTTTGCTGTTAAACACTGCAAACAGCACAGCCCAGGAGGGGCTGGGTTGTGGTGTGGGCCTGATGTCTGGTCTCAGTCAAAATTCTTCTTCTTTACCCTTCAGATTTTGTGGACCCTCTCTCTTTATGTTTTACGAATACAGAAAATACTGTGCCAAAATCATCCCCAGGGCCCTTGGGATTGTACTACAGATGTACTGAAAGAGTCAGAACTGCCATGTGAATTTCCTAGCAGCAAATCAGAACAGAGAGCCAGAAAAGGTCTCACTGGCTGTTTGTGTGATTGGATTCTGACTCATTGGTGGATTTAAAATCTGGATTTAGGCACCAACCCCCAAACCCTTCCTGGTCACCAGGCGCAGAGACATCACAGCGCGTGCAGATGGCTTTAATGCTTGGCCCTTTCTAAGGGTTTCTACAGCAAACTGAAACCAGATACAGATCTTTCAGCAGAGGCATCAGAGCCTCAAGGGATTTCAAACCCCACCACAAACAGATTTCAGCTGCCTGCTTTCTTCAAAGAACTTGCTCAGAATTTGTCACTGCAGGATGTTTTTAGTGGATGTAGGACAACACAGAACAAACCTGACACCATCCCCCAAGAGGGGCTCTTATCAAGGCACATAAATACCTGGGGGAGGTGTCAGAGCGTGGGCCAGGCTCTGCTCGGTGGTGCCAAACAGTGAGACAAGAGGCAACGGGCAGAAACTCATGCACAAGAAGTTCCACCTGAACATGAGTAAGAGCTTCTTTCCTGGGTGGGTGACTGAACAGGCTGCCCACAGGGACCCTGGTTGAGCAAGAAGGTTGGACTGGATGACCTCCAGTGGTCCCTTCCAACTGTAACCACTCTGTGATTCCATGGTCTGGACTTCAGAGACCTTTCTTAGCCAGAACTTTGCAGTTTGTTGTCTCCATCACCAATACACCACACATCCAAGAGCACTGCAGAGTCTAAAAGTGCTCTTGAGTGGCTGGAGAATTCTCTGACGCCACCTGAAAACTCCACTTGTTCCATGCTGGGGCTCTGGAGAGCCTTGGGGGGTGTTCATTTCCACAGTGGGGATGTGCAGAGTGATAGTGCAGAGATGGATTCTGCAGGTGCAGAGTGACAGACAGACACACCAGACAGAGCCTCTGGAAATGGAACAGACCATAAGCTGCTCCACAAAGCAACAAATTCTATAAAAGTAAGACTACAAAATGTGAAAATAAAAGCTAATTCAGTAACAAACAGCTGTTGTTAAACTGCTGAGACTTTCCCTGTGTTTTGGGACTCGAAGCCTGGGCACTTACTCTACAGTCATCTGAGATACTACATCAAAGGTGGTGAAGCCAGCACTGGCAAAGCTCTCCTTGTACTGGCTCATCTTGATGGCATCCAGCCATTCATCCACAGTGTTGAAGCTGGTATAATCCGGGATTGTGCGGTCAAGGAGGGGGAGGTTCATCCTGGAACACAGAAATGGGAAATGAGCAGACAAGGGGCTGCAAGCACGACTGTTCCTGCAGCCTCCAGCAGCTGCAGGCACCTGCACCAGCGTCCTGCACAGAGCCTGCACTGCACTGCACTGTGAAGTTCCAGAAAACACCGTGTTCTCCTGAGGGAAGGACTGTACAGAGCATCAGGGAAGTCCTTCTGGATCAGTTCAGAGAGTAGAGGCAGGAGCCATCAGAGACAATGGGATGCAGCTCTAAAATCCGGGTTGCACAAGGTGGGAAAGTTCATTTTCCTAACATGACCAGCGCTTCCCATAGGCTGGTGAATCCCCCCCAGCCCAGGGAAGCAACACACTCTGTCACAAGGCTTGTTTGCCTCCATCGAGTGTGAGACTGCACAGCCAGAACAACCACACTCCTCCAGCTCCCATGTGTACATGAAACCACGATGCTCCTCTACACGCCGAGTACACTGTCCATGAGCTGTCTGTGGTCACCAGACCAGTCCAAGGAGAGGACCAGAGTGACCTTGACACCTGCATCTCTGCTCTGTGGCTGTCTCATCCCTGGGAGCGTTCCAGGCCAGGCTGGAATGGGCTTGGAACAACCTGGTCTAGTGGAAGGTGACCCTGCCCATGGCAGGGGGTGGGAATGGATGAGCTTTAAGGTCCCTTCCACCCTAAACTGTTCAATGCCCACCCTATAAAGGACTGAACACAGGCCAAGCTGCATCTAAAGCGGCTCCTAGAGAGGTGCAGGGATGGTGCCCACCAGGACCCAAAGGACAGCTGATGTGCACAGAGGAGCCAGAGGACAAGAGGAAGGCAGAGACACGTACCCAGAGGAGAGAGGTGCCATGGCTTTCAGGCTGTTTGGATTCCGGATCATTTTGTCTAAGGTGTTGACAATTTGCCCAAATTTGGGCCTGTGGTTTCGATCCTTCTGCCAACAGTCCAGCATTAGCTGGTGAAGGGCATTTGGGCAATCCATAGGTGGTGGCAGCCGATAGTCCTGCTCGATGGCGTTTATCACCTGCAACAGGAGAAAGAGAGATCAGTGCAGTTGTGACAGAACCTACTTAATTCATAACATTCCCTTTCTTGGTTCCTGAGGGTGACTGGCACGACCTGCCCATTTGCAGCCTGCACTCACTGCTGCCTTCCATCTCCCAGCACCCACACTGCTCTTTAACTCCCAGCCCTTGGCGTGGCAGGTGAGGTGGGAGGAGTCCTGGGAGGTGGCACCAGCCTTGCTCAGCCAACACCCAGCCTGGCTGGCTCCTGATGTGGGGAAAGAGACCATCCCTGCAGCCCTGCCACGATGTGTCATGTCACAGCTCCAGCCATGAGGCAGGTGAGTCAGGGTGATGTTTTTGGACAGGTACCCAGCAGAGCAGCTCACTGGGAGGAGGACATTGAGCTGCCCCTGTGTTTTCCTTCCTCCAGCGGTGTTTTCTACTCCTGCCAGCAAACCCTCCCATCCAGGTGACAGGGTCATGCCATGGGGTGGAGAAGGGTTGCAGCAGACCTTGCCTGAGCCAGGCTGCAGCTCTGGGCTGGCACAAGGCTTGGGTGCCTCCTCACTGCTCCACACAGCCTGGAAAATGCTTGGTCTTGCAACGTACAGTGGAAACAGCACAGGAACAAAGACTGGAGGATCTTCTTTCAGGGGAAATCCCACCTTCTTGTCACTGCACCTGCAGCCCTCCATCCTCTCCAGGGTGATGAAGGAGGATGGAGCTGCACCACCTTCCAGGGACATATGTTCCTCTGACAGAGGCAAGTGCAGGCAGGATTCTCCTGCCTTTTCTCCATACACAGCACTGGAATTGAAGGATGAGCAGAAGCAGCTTTGGATACAAGAAACAGGCGTGTGCATGGCAACAAAAGCCAGAAGTGAGGATAAAATCCAGACCTGAGGATACTGCAGAAATCAGGAGCAGCATTTTGAAATGACCAGCTCTCCATGGGAATGAGAGAAAAGGGGAGTAAGAGGGACAGAAGCTCCCTCAGGGATCCAGAGGAAGGACCTTGATGCCTCTGGCTATTCTCACTGTGGGATCAAGGCTGTCATGGCTCTGTCCAGCCATGTCTTGCACACTTCCAAGGACAGAGATCTGCCTGGTGGGATACACCAGGGCTGTGCCCTCATCCTGAAGAAGGACTGGACATACCCATGGTGGTGAATATATTGTTGAGCAGGAAGGTTACATAGAGAAAACTAAGAATACTGCAGCTGGGAATAGGAGAGAATCAGGGAAGGGTTGGTGGGAAGGAGGCACTGGAGGTGCTGTGGCAGTAGAAGGCTCCCTCCAAGGGCAGGTGGCCAATCCATGCCCATCCAGAGTGTGAGGAGGGGGATCTGGCAGGGTTTAAGAAGGACTGTGGCTTCAGGCAGGGAATGGACAGGGAGGTTCTCCAGACACTGATGGGCATGGCCAAGGTGAGACATGGGGGTGGCACCACTGCTGCCAAAACGTGCTGGATGACAAGACAAGAAGATACGGCCTCAAGTTGCGCCAGGGGAGGTTTAGATTGGATATTAGGGAAAAATTCTTGATGGGTAAGGTTGTCAAGCATTGAAACAGGCTGTGTAGGGAAGTGGTGGAGTCACCATCCCTGGGAAGGTTCAATGGGTTGATGGTTGGACTCCAAGATCTTAGAGGGCTTTTCCAACCCCAGCGACCCCATGACTCTACGACCACTGATGTGCTTCGTGCAGCTCTTGGCTCCAGCTCAGGGATTCTCCCAGGAGGTGCAAGTTGAACGCCCTCCCAGCTCTACGTCTACCCAAGACAGAGGGGAGGGGAGGCACGGGGGGCACAGGGCGGGGTGGTGTCATCACACGAGAACCAAGTGCTCATCTCCGGCATGGACTGAGCACTTTCTGGACAAGCCACCCACCGTGCTGCTGTCATCAGACACATCCCACGAGGCAGCACAGGCTGCTCTCTCCATCTCCTCTCCCATCAGACACATCCCACGAGGCAGCACAGGCTGCTCTCTCCATCTCCTCTCCCATCAGACACATCCCACGAGGCAGCACAGGCTGCTCTCTCCGTGTCTCTCCCCCCAGCCTCCCCAGGCGCTCACACCCCAGGGTCAGGAGGCTAATCAGCACTGAATACCCGCCACGCGCCCTCCGCAGGGAGAACCAGCTGGGCTTAAGTGGTGACAGCTTTGGGGCACCATGTCACCATGTCCTGCGGCAGGAAAAGCGGGAGAAGGGGCTGGGGACAGGAGACACGCAGCGGGAGATGCCAAGGAGACAGGCCCGGGCTGCGCCATCCCTGGCGGATGGAGCGGCGCTGCCGCAGCACAGCGGCTGTGCCAGGAGACACCACGGTGGGGAGAGGTCCAGGGAGGAGGCCAAGGGAGAGGGAAGGCAGAGGGCTACAGGTACAGTGACACCGGCCTGCAGGAAATGCTTGAAACTGAGGTGGCAGTGAAGCCTTAGCAGGAAGAGCATTTTCCTTGCTGAGAAGGGCAGACCAATAACTCCCTTCCCTCTGCCTCAAAGAACTGATGCAAAGATTTTTCTGGCATGGAGGGGCTGGGGCAAGGCTGTGCTCAGCCAAAGAGGCTCAGGTATTATCTATCTACTCCAGGCTTAGGGACTCAGATTTCCCACCAGGCACTAAGGAGGATATGGTTCCACTCTGGAGAAACCTGACATGGCCTGGATGGAGATACATGGACATGGAAAAGGTCTGATCTGCCACAGGGGCAGGAGGAGGGGCAGCAGTCAGGTAGGAGCTTGGCTCTCACTCTCTCCCTGTAAGGCAAGACTGTTTTAGGACCCCACAGCGTGATGGAGATGGAGATGTCAGCCTGAAGGCTTCCCATGGACCACCCAGAGGCAGCTTTGAGACATGCTGGAAGCCAGGGCAGATACTGACATGTGCAGGTTTGCAAGACTCAGGCTTGCAGCAGAAGGGGAGGACAAGCCTTGGGCCTACCAAGGGTCCACAGAGGACCTTGGCATTAGGTCCTGAGGGTTCATGAGGTGAAGAAGGGCAAGAAGAGGGGCAGCTCTTCAGAGAAACAGAGTTTAAAGAGACATTCTGGACCCACGTGGGCAGGTGCAGCACCCTCATGGCACTCCTTGCTGCCAGCCAGGTGGGCTTTGACCCCCCTGTACCAGGAGAACAAGGAGAATGGCATTGGCCTGGTGAAGGCGTGACTGCAGCCACAGGTCACCCTTGCATGGAGGCAAGGAAACTGCCTGGGTCCCCCTGGGAGCCAGGAATGCACAGAACTGCTCCAGTTCCAGAAAAGAGGCATAAAGTATTTCCAGTTCTGCATGTTCTGAAACACCTTGTGGGTTTGGTTTCTAGATTCATATAAATTGCTTGGCTTCTTACAGACCACAGTCCAAGCTTGCTGTGGGAGACTTAATGACCATCTAGTGGAAGGTGTCCCTGACCATGGCAGGGGGATGGATAAGATGATCTTTAAAGGTCTCTTCCAACCCAAAGCATTCTTGACTCTGTAGCAGACTCCCATGGAATGCCTGTGATCCCTGCAGGCGAAGCTCTGCTCTCTGCTCCAGGAGCTCTCAGCTCAGTGACATTTCTTTTTCCACCCACCTGCTCCTTCACCTTCTCAGCACCTGCCCCCCACCCCTGGGGGTGCTCACCTTCACCCTGTCCTGCTGCAGTGGGTGCTGTGCTGTCCCCATCCTCTGCCACCGCAGCACAACACGACCAGAACAAATCCCAAAATTATCCCAATTACTTCTTCCAAAGGTGTTGACCTTGGACACATCCCCCCCCCAGAGAAGGCTCTGGACACGTCACAGGTGGGGCCACACTTTGGCCTTGCTACACTCCCAATTTCACTGTTCCTGCCCCTGGTTTCTTAACTCACATCCTGGTTGGTCATGTCCCAGTAGGGCCGCTCTCCGTACGACATCACCTCCCACATGACTATTCCATAGCTCCACACGTCACTGGCCGAGGTGAATTTTCGGTACTGAATGGCCTCAGGGGCCGTCCATCGTATGGGGATCTTCCCACCCTGCAGGGCAAAAACAGAGGACGGTCACAGAAAGAGCAACTGCAAACATGAGTGTCCTGAGTATTTGCCTGTCATATTCTGGTAAAATCCTAGAAGGAAGGGACCACAGAATTATCCCTCATGCTACTTCAGGATGAATGTGGATTGTCTAGTAAACCAGGAAGCCTTCAATGATGATGGTTCTCCCCATTTAGTGACCTGTCCCACCACCCTCTTGGGGAAGAAGCTTTTCCTGTTATTCACCTTGAACCTCTCAAGCCATATTTTTGCCTATTACTCCTTATTATATCATCTGGTGCCAGTGCAGAGTTTGTCATCTTCTTCTTCTTCCTCAAGTACTGCAGGTCACTTAGAGGGGTTCCCTCAGCCTCCTCTTCATCAGATTAAACAAGATTAAACTGCTTCCACCTGCCTCCTGATACAGTCATCCTCATCATGGTGAAGTGCCCATGGCACTAGTAGGGACTTTGGTAGAAAAAAGGAAATCTAGGAACGCAGGAATATTCAAACTGAGCTCCCTCCATCATTTTGCTGTAACCTCTCCACCTACAGAGCTCGATAAATGGAATTAGAACATCCTCCTCTTCAGCCTTCTACAGCTGTCGACTCTTTGAAGCCAATGGTGCATTGTTCTTGATCTGGAGTTTCTCCGACTGTGGATACACATGATCCAGGAGGTTCTGATCCTGCCTGTTTCTGGAGACTAAGATGGATTAAACAGTTTCTGCTGGGTCACTGCTGGGAAATGGAATGGACTGGGTGGGCACTGGGGGCTCTGTCATCCAGCTCTGGAGATATCAGGACTCTCCACTCCCACAGAAGACTTCACCACACAGGAGTGACACACACAGAGCAATGCTCTGCTTAGGCCCTTCCATCCTCCTGATTTCCCTCCAGGGGCTTTGGACTTGAGCCATTCACTCAAGGGACCTTCTGAAGGGAAAATCTGTGCTGAAAACTAAGCAAAATTGTGTTTTGTGGTTGTGAGAAGATTAAAGAACATTATACTTTGTCGATGAATAACTGCTATGTGTTATTAAGGGTCTCCTAGGACTCCACAGGACTCAACCCCCACGCATGTCAGAAAATGGAAAAAAGATAATGTTCCTTAATCTTCTCACAGCCACAAATCTCAGGCAAATATTCTGTTTTCCACAAGAGGGGAAGACCAAGCATTCCACACCAAACACAATGTCCCCTCCATCAGGCAGACTCTTGACAGAGCTCCTGGCAAGGAGTGGGTTTAAAAAAAACATCTAAAAGAGAAGTCCTAAATAAGAAATTACAGACTTTTGAGGGTCCTCATGGGAAGTCACTTCACTGGGACCTCCCATGTCTGTGGTGATCTGACCCAGGGCTTCACCATGAACCTCCCAAGCCACAGCTTGTGGCTGTTGCCCATCCACGGACACAGGGTCCCTGGGATAATGACAATAAAAACCACTCATGGATCTCAGGACAGGGCATTTTGCAGAGGAAGATCCTCCTGCTTCTCTGGTACAGCAGGTGCACAAATTCTGCCACTATAGATAATCCATGTCCTGTCACAGTGTCCACAGTCCAAGAATAAATTAGGGATGATGAATTTATTATTAGAGAGAAAAGCTACAGGCACAATAACAGGGATAGAGAACAGCAGTAAACACCATGTATTTAGTTAACAAAGGGAAAGTTAATTGGCTTTAAGGAAGATGTTGTGAAAAATAAATGTTATTAGCGTTTCTAAGGCTGGGTAAGATGGAAGAGTTGATGTTTGAAGCTA
The DNA here is from genome assembly GCA_035583155.1 of Acropternis orthonyx. Classification (NCBI taxonomy): domain Eukaryota; kingdom Metazoa; phylum Chordata; class Aves; order Passeriformes; family Rhinocryptidae; genus Acropternis; species Acropternis orthonyx. Next base: position 640,139 of record JAWWEU010000055.1, on the reverse strand, counting down.
CACAAGTTCAGATGAGAATAAAACCACACATTTTTGGTGTTTGTTTGGTATTCAGCTCCTGATACAACTCACTAAGAGCTATGCCAGGCATCTCGTCACTGGCAGCTTCAAAAGACCCAGGAGGGATGATTTCCTACAGGCCTTGCCCCAGCTCCATCAGCACTTATTTCCAAGAATTCCTGTCACAGGCATTGATCCTGTTGCACTGTTGCAGAGCGATGCTGTGTGATATTCATGAGCACTCCCGGCTACAACCTCACTGAGCAGCAAGTCTTCAAACAATCCTTTGGTTCCAGGGCACGTTCTGCATCCTGAGACAGGCCACAAGTCCTTGGTGGCACTTGTGTCACTGGCACTGTGGTGTTCCTGGGAAGTCGCTCCATGTTCATGAAATAATTTCCAGGAATGTTTCAGTCTAATTCAGATTCTAGTATCTGGTACTGCTGGGATGAATGCCCAGCATGCATCCACACCTCAGTCTGTTGTTCCTGGGGCTGAGCCTGTGACATGACGTGGAGAAGGATGACAGATTCCTGGACAGCAGGGCAGCACAACTGGACAGTGACAATAAAAACCCAGACTTGCTGCCCTGGCAACAGATCTGTCAGGGGAGCATCTCAAAGGACCCCAGCTGGATCCCACTGGGTGGGTATAGTGCATGATCCCAACTAAGGGCTTTTCAGGGACACGTATGTGTTTGCAGACATGTTTGGAAGAAGGCTCAGCTATCCACAGGAACTACTGGACCTTGCAGGAGAAAATCTTCTTCCATTTATTTAATTGATCTTTCCCATCTGGGACCTTATTCCCACTGCTGACACCCTGAAAAAGTGCCCCCCTATCATCAAGTCCTTTCCCTCTCCGAGTCCTTCCTTCTCCCCCATCCCTCCCTCTGCAGGGCAGCGTTACCAGTGCACTGGTGTAGGTGGGGTCAGAGGTGTCGTCCTCCAGGAAGCGGGAGAGGCCGAAGTCAGACACCTTGCACACCAGGTTGCTGTTGACCAGGATGTTGCGGGCAGCCAGGTCCCGGTGCACGTAG
>JAWWEU010000055.1:628471-639000 GCA_035583155.1 Acropternis orthonyx | reverse complement strand
GGCCGAAGTCAGACACCTTGCACACCAGGTTGCTGTTGACCAGGATGTTGCGGGCAGCCAGGTCCCGGTGCACGTAGTTCATGTCCGCCAGGTACTTCATGCCCGCGGCGATGCCCCGCAGCATCCCCACCAGCTGGATCACCGTGAACTGCCCGTCGTTTTGCTGGGGGAGCAGAGGGAGAGTCCCCGTGAGAGGAGCAAACTTTCCACACTCATGGCAAGACACAGCTCTGCGAGGAGTACACACATTCCCTCCCAAAGCAAGAAGGTGGGGAGTGGAGAGCTCACAGGGGCTGGGAGTCACCCTCACACGCTCCAAGGGCATCACTACGGTGGCTGCTGTCACCAAAGGTGCACCCACCTTGCACAGAAGGGCTCAGTAGGGACCATCTATTCCCATTAAACAGGTTATCTCCCTTCAACAGAGTCAATTACCCACTGCAAGCTCAGAACTAGAAATACTTAGAGCAGCTGGAGGTGAAGCCCTGCTGTGTTAAAGCTACGTCAGAGTGTCCCCCTGTGCCAGTTTGTACAGCACCTGTGGGTGTGCAGGAAGGCACAGCCTCTCCCTGGGAGGAGTGGACAGACACGTAACAGCTGGTACCTGGTGTCACCTCCACCTCTGTTCCCGAGACACAGAGCTCTGGGCTGTGCAGCAGCTGCCCCAGGGGATGCTGGGCAGGGAAGGGCACTGGGAAGGGAACCTTCCCCCAGGCCCGCTGTGTCCCAGCACAGTCTCTGGAGCTGCACACTCCTGGGATCCCGTACCCGGAGGAAGGAGTCCAGTGAGCCGTTCTCCATGAACTCAGTGATGATCATGACTGGCGAGCTCTTGGTCACCACCCCCTCCAGGTGGATGACGTTGGGGTGGTCAAACTGCCCCATGATGCTGGCTTCGCTCAGGAAGTCCCGTCTCTGCTTCTCCGTGTAACCAGACTTGAGGGTCTTGATGGCCACAAAAATCTCCCTTTTGCCAGGAAGCTTGAGATGCCCACTGCACACCTCGCCAAACTCCCCTGTGGACAGACAGGCAGGGCTTGTCAGCCTCTCACGAGCTCTCCGAGGGACCCCACTGGCTCCAGCCCCCCCTGCCCTGCACATCCCTGAGCTGACCACCCACCACCTGATCTCTGCTTCCTCCCTCCTCCACACCAAAGAGCCCCTTCTAGATGGACTCATCACTGTGAGGAGCACTGGACATGAGATGTTCATATTGCTCCAGCACTGGACTCCCCTGCTCCTTCCAGTGCATGCTAGGGCTAAGTAAGACCTTAGTGACACCAGTCTTCCCAGGACAGGTAAGGCTAAATCCTCACCAAATCCTGGGACCACAGAGGAGCCTGTGGTGCTGAGGGGAGCCAGCCCTTCCCAGGTCACCTACCTGCCCCGATCACCTGCTCGATTTTGACACAAGAGATATCAATTTCTTTTGCAAATTCCCTGACAGCCTCATTGGGATCTTCGTAGGTGAACGGATCGATATAAATCTTCATCCCTGGAGTCACTGCAGAAAGGTGAGGAGAGAGTCAGACAGGTGGGGGCAACTGGAACGACGGATGGTTGGCATCCAGGAAAAGAGAAAGCTGTTCGTGTGAGGGTCTTTCTACCTCAGCAAGTTGCACAATCAAGGGCATGAAGCAGAAACAGAGAAACCGTTTGAGAAGGAACATGCAGGGCCATGTTCCACAGGACTATGACAGCTGAGTTTAATGAATATTGGCCCAAAGGGCATTGTTGGGGCAGCAGAGGGCTAAGTCATGAGCTTGGACTGCAAACCTGTTCTCCTGACAGTAACCCAAGGCTGGGTTCCCTCGTGGGAGCCCCAACAAGACAAGCTGTGGGGGACACAAGGAAAATTGCAAGCACTGGCAGAGCAGAGGACACAGTAACATGTCCTGGGAAATGCAATGGCCATGGCACCTGGGGAGGCTGGACTGCTGCTGCCACAGCCCACACTACCTGTGGGACAGCTCGTACCTCTGGTTCTACCATTTCTCTACCCATTTTCTGGCCTCTGGTTCACTCCAAAAAGGGTGGCTGTTCGGAGAGCAGAGCTCACAGCACACTACACAAGGAGCCCAACACAGCAGCAGAGGCACGACTCCCAGCTCCAGGATGCTGGCTGGATTCAGGGGGGTTCCGCAATACTCACAGACTACCCAGGCCTTGGCGATTTGCTGTAGTCTCTCCATAGCAATCACTGCTGTGGAGTGAGCAGGGACTGAGCCTTGGACAGGTGTGCTGAGAGAGGAGGTGTTTCAAAGGCACCCCAGGCCCTTTATCACCTCATGTGCACTGAGCCCATTTCGAGAGGTGCAGGCACAGCCATTCATGCCATCCCAGCTTGGAGCCGTCATGTCCCACCCCAGGCCCAGGAGAACATGTGAATGTGTGTTTACAGCCCAGACTGACAAACAACTGAGAGCTGCATTTACATAATCCCTCCTGAAAAGTGTCATTTCTCCCAGTAAGGGACAGCAAGGCAGTCAGCACAGGCTGCTGGGGCACAGGGCTGCAGCTCAGAGCTCTGCCTTCTGGGAGGTGTTTCCCAGGTAAATGCAGAGGAAACAGTCAGTCCTGAGCAGAAACACTACTGGTGTTTTCCATGCTCTGAGCAAGGTCTGGAGTTGTACAGGAACAAGGTATTGAAAGCGCAAAAATCCTGAAGCTACAAGTAGAACATGAGGAAAATAATAACTGAGATTGGAATAAAGCAAGATTAGAGCCACATGTCTCTAGTGAGGGAGGAGAAAGGGATTTCAGGGACATGCAGTTAATCATAGAATCATGGAATGGCTTGTGGTGGAAGGGATCCTAAACAACCTTATCTCATTCCCTCCCTGCCTTGGGCAGGGACACCTTCCACTAGACCAGGCTGCTGCAAGTCCCATCCAACCTGGCCTTGGGCACTCCCAGGGATGGGGGAAGGAGGATGCACTGGGGTGAGGCAGGGTGTGCAGTGAGGCTGGGAGCGGGAATGTTGGATTGAGGGAGTGTCTTGCACAGGGATGTTGGAAAAGGGAGGCTGCAAGAGAGGGCATGTCAGGTATGGTATTATATACCTATACATAGATATATCTCCTATCTGCTGGGAATCTGGGAGCAGTGGGATGGGCTCTAGGAAAGGTGTGTGGGTTCCTGTAGAAGGACAGCACTCTGCAGGGGAGGGATAGGCCAGGGAAGGGGTCTCACCGCTGCCCAGCAGATGGGCAGAGCTCAGGGGCTGGAGGAGCAAGACACAGTGTGGTGGCAGGAGCTGCAGCACAGAAGAGGGTGAGGCTTTAGGGGCTGTGTGGGATGTCACAGGGGTTTGCAGAGCATGCACAGGGGGTGGGTCCTGACAGCACACAGGGCTGGGAGCGGGGCAGGGATCAGGGGCTGGGGGGAAACCTGGCCAGCAAGGAGCTCCTCCTGGCCACACATGCACACGCCGCCCCAGCCAGGCGGCCCGAGCCCCCCACCCGCAAGGAATGAGTGAACAGGAGCACAAACCAAAGAGCGAGCGGCCGCCCAGGGCCCCGCGGTACGTACTGTGGCCGCTGGTGTAGTGCTGCAGCTTGTCGGTGTACTCCGAGTCGGCGCGCTCAAAGCCCCTTCTTCTGGAAAGGAAGGGAGACCTGAGCACAGCATGGGCCCGGCAGCGCCGGGGGATGCACTGCAGGGGCACCTCTGTCCCCTTCCCGACCCTGTCCCGCCCTGCCCCTGCCCCCCTGCCCCCAGTGAGCACCCCCTGCCCCTGCCCAGCCCTGGGGCGTGTGCTCAGACTGCCCTACCTGCTGCACACGATGCCGATGACGACGACGGCGATGAGGAACACCAGCCCTGCTGCCGAGGAGCCGATGATGAGCGGCAGCTTCTCCTGGACACTGGTCTGGTACTCGGCTGGTGCACGAGGAAGAGGGGATGGGTTAATGTGTCATCACGCACAAGTTCATCAAAGTTAGGGCACGTCCCTGAGCAGGGTCCACATCTGCATGGCTGCTGCTTCCTGGCACAGCTTTGGTCTGGGACAGGTAGTGCTGCCCCAGGCCTGGCTCAGGTTGGGGGATGTTTCCCAGAAGGAAGGTTGGATGGAGCTATCCCTTTTGGGAGGAAAGTTTAGTCCCATGGATACGTGCTGTGCCTTGTTCCTGGCCTTGGGGCCAGAAAACTGGCTTGGCCTGTTTTATTTAGCAGCACAAATTTAGAAAACTAAGACCTGGCTCTGCATTTTTCATCAGCAGCTGTGCACATAGAAGACATAAATTTTGCTTCCTCCTAAATTCAGCTGAGTGGAGGCACCCCATGGCAGAAAAGCTGGGCAGAAACGGGACCAAACTATGGGATTGCCTGCACAGACCACCACGGCCAAGCCTCTCTCTCCAGGTCTTCAAGAAATGCCCGTGACTTGTCAACACACTGTTGAGTGGACCGACAGCAAGGGGACCAGCACTGCTGCCAGGGCATCTCCATCTATCTCAGGACCCCGTGACACCTTTACTCAGAGGTGAGAGACTCACCTTCAGTCATGGTCTGGAAATACATCTTCCCACTGTACCGGCCGTACCCGGCCACAGTCCGTGCCCGCACCTGGAACACGTAGATGGTGCCAGCTTTGAGGTTTTGCACTGCCACAGTGTTGGTGGGGCTCTTCACTGTGGTCGAGTTTAACTCGCTCAGATCCTGCCAAGAAAATACAAATCTGTCATCAGAAAAATCAGTCCAGAATCGGGCGCTGCATTTCTGGGAGGAGGAAGGGCAGGAGACCAGCGTAGCGTAGGTGGAGAGACCAGGAAGAGAGACCACGGCTCTGAACAAACTGGGCCTTCCTCCTGGCACAGAGACACCGAGGCAGGGATGTGAGTATGGCTCTTCCTGGGCTATCCAGCATCTCTCAGGAAAGGCTCTAAAGAAGGTATTAGCTAGAAAACTCTAGTTGCTTCTCCAAGCCTTGATCTCAACAGGAATGGGAACTGCTGCCCTCCCCTGCACCCACTTTCTCTTAGTACTGTCCTCCTTCTGCACCCCCTCCTCCCATGCCTGATCCAGCCTCAGCACTGTCTCTCAATTTCTCTTCCCCATCTCCCTTTGCCTGTGCTGGTGGCAAATCCCACCTCAACACCATGTTTTAGATCTTGAGAGAAGTACCTGGAGTGCTACCATGCCCCTGCCCAGGGCCTACTTCTCCAGGGACCACGGCCAAGTTTCCAAAGCTGGAGAACCCAAGAGCACATTTAAAAGTGATAATGAGACTATTTCCAAACTGTTGTCCTGCTCCTTGTCTGCAGTTCTTCCAGCTGAGGCCTGGAGCAGTCACACCATAATGGTACAGATGGCATTTCACTTGTGTAGGTGATGGATCCATCGCTGCCCTGAGGAAGCATGTCCTTAGCTGAGGATCCAGAAGCACTAGTGGATGGGCAGAATCTCCTTGTACAAGAGAACAGGCAGTCCCTGCCCCCACCCAGGGACATGGGCAAACAGGTCATCAGAAGAGGATGGGACCCCCTTCAGAGGATCTTGAAAGCGGTCAGAGCAAGGTGGCCAGAAGCCTGGCAGTCATGAAGTCCCAAAAGTGAGAGCAAAGCAGTGATCTCTGCAAACATCAGAATGCTTCTGGAAGACAGAGAGATCTTAGGAAAGCCAAGCTGTGGGCATGAACCCTGATAAAAAGAGGAGCAGGCACTGATTTTTGAATCCAATATCTGTAGTGATGTGGAAGGTGCTCATCCTTCCTGGCAGCAGCTCGGATCTGGCAGGTCGGGCTGCCTTGGCAGACTCACCAGGAGGAACAGAGCAGCAGCTGACACCTCAAAATCTGAGTTGGCAAGTTTACAGACATGTCCCCTGAGATTTGTTAACTTCAAGCCACACTGCAAAGGGCTCAGCAAGCCCAAGGACCCCCACCATGCACCCTCACCACTGCAGAGGGGTAACCTCAGGAGACACAGGCCAGGACTGGCAGAAAGTCAGACACGGGGTTTGTGGAACCCCATAAGTGGAACACAGGGTGTGATCAATCTGTCCCAGTTCTCCAATGACAGTGGGGTAGAAGGGAGGGATTTCTGCTTGTCCCATGGGAACATGAGGTCGCAGTGAAACTCCAAGCAAGGAGAAGACATCTACTCCTCCTCACCAACTCCTGCAGTGGACTGCTGAAGCACAGAGGGTAAGGAAAGGGCAGAAGGAAGGTCCCACAGTATCAAAGAATCGTTTAGGTTGGACAAGATCTCCAAGATCATCAAGTCCACCCTGTGCCTGATCCCCACCTTGTCACCCAGCCCAGAACACTCAGTGCCACGGCCAGTCGTTCCTTGGACACCTCTGGGAATGGGGACTCCAAACCTCCCTGGGCAGTCCCTTCCAATGACAACCTCCTCAGTGAAGAAATTCCTCCTGCTGCCCAACCTGACCCTCCCCTAACACAGCCTGAGAATGTCCTCTTGTCCTGTCACTTGTTACCTGGAAGAAGAGGCTGATCCTCACCTGGCTCTGCCCTCCTGTCAGGGAGCTGCAGAGAGTGACCCTGCGATCACAGAATCACGGAATGGTTTGGCTGGGAAGAGACCTTAAAGCTCCTCTCATTCCACCCCTTGCCATGGGCAGGGACACCTCCCACTAGCCCCGGCTGCTCCAAGCCCCGTCCAACCTGGCCTTGGACAGAGTTAATTTCTTCTAGTGTTAAGCTATTGGTGGAGCAGTGCTCTGGTGTGGACAGCTGGGAAGAGAGGGAGCTGGCAGGAATGTGTCTCTTCAAGTGTCTGATCAAACCCAAGGGCTGGAAATGCTGACGGCACCTCATTCTGCAGGGTAATGCAGAAGAGCTCTGCAAACAAGGGCATGTAGGGAGAGGACAAGAGGGAATGGCTTTAGACTAAAAGAGAGTTGGTTTAGATGGGATATCGGGCAGGCCCTGGCACAGGGTGCCCAGAGAAGCTGTGGCTGCCCCGTCCCTGGGAGTGTCCAAGGCCAGGTTGGACGGGGCTTGGAGCAGCCTGAGATAGTGGGAGGTGTCCCTGCCCATGGCAGGGGGTGGAACGAGAGGAGCTTCAAGGTCCTTTCCAACCCAAACCATTCTATGATTTTATGAAGCACCTGGGAGACCTCCACTATTAACAGCTTTCTCTTCTGAAAAACTACATCAGTTTTATCCATCTGGATCTGGCACTGAAGGTTCCTGGTTATCACCAGGGTGTTTGGGAATTCGACTAATGAAAAAGAAAAGCTTGAGCACAAACACACACAGACCAAGGGAAGATGAGCACACAGCAAACCGATGGTCCTGTTTGTCTGATCAGGCCTCAGCACTCCCTTGGACCTTTCCCAGGCAGGCCAGGAGAGAAATAGGTCAGGAAATGTTTACAGTTTTAGAGCTCAGGGCCTTGGATGAATTCTCCCAGGCTCTGGCACTAACAACGTAATTGTTTTAAAATCATTTGTCCAACTCTTTCAGAGAACCTCATCCCTGCTCCTGGAGGACTTTAAATTGAATGGAATGGGGCAGCCCACAAGCTGGCTGGTAGCCTGGGAAATTGATGTGTGCCTCTCTGAGGAAGGTGTGCTCAGGACTGTGCTCTTTGATCCCAGACCACAAGGAAAAAGCATTTACACCTCTCCCCCCTCCCTTATCGAGCCTATTCTTTCTCCTTGGCATCACCTCTCCAGAACCTGCACATTCACCTCAAACACTTCTCTCCTTTTGCCCCTTTAGGCTTCTCCAACAGGTCCAGGGCAACTCAGATGGTTTAAAGTCCAAGTCCAAGCTGTTTTTTTGCAGAGGGTTGCAGTGTTTGGTTTTTTCCTGCTGATTTTGGTTTGTGTTTGGAAATCCCAACTCAAAATAACACACTTATTTCCTTGTAGGTTTGGTTTTGAATCTTCATCTGGTTTTTCTTCCCACGAGTCAAACTGAAGCTGGAACCATAGTCTGGCCAACAGAGAAAGTGTTTCTTGAAACACGGGTAGACTATGAGACACCAAAAGGATTTGCAAAAATTGCTTCTAAAAAGTCATATTTAAAATAAAATAAGAAATAAAGTAGCCAAGGAAAAATGCCAGCTGGGTTAACTTGGCAGAGAGCTCTGTGTGCCTGAACAGCCCAATCTGCCGTGGAAAAACGCGGCCACGGCCACACCAAGGCTGTGCCAGACCATCACACAGAGCTGAACTTTGGCCCACAGGGATTGGGGGTGCCCAGGTGTGGGAACAGGGTCCTGCTGGCCACTCTGGGGGTGGATCCGTGGGGTCCACAGGGCCTGGAATCTCATGGGGCTCCACCACTGGTGGGCACATTTTGAGAACATTCATCCTCTCAGTCACAGGTATCCAGTCATGTGGGACAAGGGGAAACGGCCTCAAGCTGTGCCAGGGGAATTTTGGGTTGGTTATTAGGAAAACTTTCCTCATTAGAAGGGTGGTCAGGCTTTGGGACAGGCTGTCCAGGGCAGTGGTGGAGACACCAGCCTAGAAGGGTTCAAAAAATGAGTAGATGTTGCACTTGGAGATACAGTTTAATGGGCTTTGGGGTGAAGGTAGGACTTAATAGTCTTGCAGGTCTTTTACAACCTTAAACATTCTCTGATTCTAAGTGCTAAGAGTATTTGGATGCCTCTCACAAGAAAACTGAGTCCCAGACAGTGGACAGTCCAGGACAGTGAACAGTCCCAGCGTGGGCCCTGGGCAGGGACTGGGAATGCAGGAGAGCTATCCCAGGGTTCCCTGGCAAGGTTTCCTCTTCATCTTCTTGATCACACAGTTTCTCCCACACAGAGCCTGCTCCAGGGATTTGGGCAGCGGGGGGTGAAGGGGCATCCCAGCCCTTGCTCCATCCTGGGGACAGGTGGGAAATGCCAGGCAGAGGCTTTGACTCCAAGCTCAGGGATTCTGGCGTCCAACAGTGCAGGATGGAGTCCAAGAAGTCAGAGAATCATGGCACGGTTTGGGTTGGAAGTGGCCTTAAAGACCATCTCACTCCACTCCCCTGGCATGAGCAGGGAAGTCCCCTGAGCCAGCCCAGGAGCAGCACTTCCAGCATCCTTGGTCCAAGCCCTGGGGATGCCCCATCCTGGGGCTGCTGGGCTCTGGCCAGAAGCTCCTGGGCACCGTGAGGGCTCTACCTGCACCTCCCCCTCCAGCTCCAGCGGGCACGGCTGCCTCTCCCCCACCCTTCGGCTCCCAGCCAGCCCAGGCCCTTTCCCCAGTGTTGGTTGGAGACATCAAAGGGTTCCTTTGCCTCCTGAAATAATACACTGGTGACCAAACTGGGCTGAATGTCTTCAAACAATTACAAAATGGGTGACTTAGAGCATAATCAAGCCCAATAATTTTGCATAATGAGGAGAGCTAATTACTCTTTGCAGTGCTTGACACCCCAGTGGGTCTCCAGTTCCCACACGCCGGGATGAGATCGGCAACTTTGGCTAAGAACTGCTACGCCCTTTCTACATGAAGACAACACGCACTTTTTTAATAAGACAAACGTTGGCAGGTGCCTCTTGGAAGTGAAAAAAAACCCCATTAAAAACACCGAGAGCAGCCACACCAGGCAGGGTTTGCACAGCGACCTGCGCTGATTCGCTCCAACTCCACGGGAAAGAAACTCCTAATGTTGCCTTGGTACAGGCACTTTTAATAGCACCTAAGAATAGCAATGTTATAAATAATCTGTGAAAGGAAAACAAAACTAAACCTTTGTTTCAGGTATTGTGAGTGGCTCTTTTCTGTCAACGCTAAAATAACTTCTATATATTTTTTTTAAATTTAATTTATGTCTTTATATAGAACAGAATCAGTTCAAGATGAAGAGCCAAGGCGATTTTATACAAAATGTGTATGCTCCTATTCCTCGTTTGAGCTGTTCTCATGAAAATAAAATATAATTTTCTAGGGGGGAAAAATATATTCCACCAGAAACAACTTAACCAGCTCCAGAGCTCTTTGCTGAGCATTCAGAAGCACAAGGGACAGTTTGCAGTGAAATACTTGGAAGGAAATCACCCCTGGCAGAGACTGGCAGTGGAGTGAGAGCACACCTGGGATGTGTCACACACCACATCCAACCACAGGATTGATGGGAAGCAGGGGAAGAGCACGGCATAGCCAAAGCCCTGCATTTTGGGACTGTTCCCAGGGACCCAGAAAATGGGTTTTGATTGCAAAACTCAGCCCTGCAACGGCTGGACTAACCTGGGATTCAGGGACTAATCAGGGATTCAGGGACGAACCTCTTGCCCAGCAGCCAGAGCAGGACAGAGTGTCCTTCTGTACACACAGCCCTTGGCTGGGGAGGAGTCACAGCCCTGCTGGTCTTCAGCCAAAGAACCAGAAGAAAACTGTACCACGAGGTGCAAACGATTGTGCCCCTCTGCTCTGCTCAGGTGAGACGCCCCTGCAGAGCTGCCTCCAGCTCCGGGGTCCTCAGCACAGGGAGGATGTGGAGCTGCTGGAGCAAGTCCAGAGGAAACCAGAGAGCTCCTCTGAGGGCTGGAGCCCCTCTGCTCTGGAGCCAGGCTGGGAGAGCTGGGGGTGTTCACCTGGAGAAGGGAAGGCTC
>JAWWEU010000055.1:580609-612796 GCA_035583155.1 Acropternis orthonyx | reverse complement strand
CCCTGTGTCCCTGCCTCCTGTGTGTCCCTGCCTTCCCTGTGTCCCTGCCTCCTGTGTGTCCCTGCCTTCCCTGTGTCCCTGCCTCCCCTGTGTCCCTGCCTCCCAAGTTTCCCTTGCCTCTGGCATCCCCACCTGCCCCAGGGCTGGCACTCAGCACCTGCACAAGAAGGCACAGCCCCCAGGCAGTGTTTGCCAAGAGCAGTGTTTGCCAAGAGCAGCAGGAAAGATAAATCATCCGTCTGGAACACAGGAGCAAAGGTGAGCTCTGGAGCCTCTCCATCAGCTCCCAGAACTGCACAGAGCAGGGATGGTGGTATGCTGGGGGAGGCCCTGGTTCACCAGAAGGGACTTTCCACCCCATCCATCATGGACAGGCTTTTGTTTTCTGCCCAAAGTCAGCTCCAGATGCACTGGAACAGGTTTCTGGAGCCGCAGGCAGGTGTGGGAAAAATGATTCTCAGACTCACAAAGTAATCTATGCACCAGGGAGGCCTGGGAGTCAGCAGGTGGAGGAGCACGCAGAGCTGGTGGCAGGAGCAGAAGGGCATCTGCCAGGGAAGGTACAGCAGTGCAGCCCAGCCCCTGCTCTGCCAACAACCCCCCAGCTGCCCACCGTAGGAGCAGGAAGGGGATCCTGAAGAGCCAGCACCTGGCAATGGTCCTGCCATCTGCTGCAGATGGTCTCCAGTGGCAGAGGAGAAGGCATTTGGGCACGGCATGATCTCTCCTGAGCGCTCACTGCCGGCTGCTGCGGGCTGGAGGGGTGCAGTGAAGGCAACAGGTTGGGACAAGCGATGGCAGGAGGGCAGCAAATGTCAAGCCACATCATGTTGGTGACAGTCAGGGTGAAGGTGGAGCTAACAGATGAGGGAAAGAGACGAGGGAGAGAAGATGGGCAGCAGAGCCAGGATGGTGACGTGGGTCCATGAGAAGGTAAGTTCTGGATGTTAGTTGGGATAAGAGAAGCAGCCATGGGGATGTCAGGGTTTCGGGAGGTTTGGAGCCTGGAAGGAAATTGGCCACGTAAGTCACAGAAACATATTCAATGCAGTCCCCAAAAGAAGAAACCTGGGATTTAAGGGCTCTCAGGACCAGTCCTAGAGCAGCCCAACAGACATTCCAGCTTGCTCTGTCACAAAGGCAAACCCTGTCCTGGCTCCTCCGTGTGTGAGATGGCTCCAAAGAGCAGAAAATTTCTGCTTTTCCACCTTTAGTGTCAGTTTTCTCCACAGTAAACACCCTCCCAGGTCTTGAAACATCAAAAAGTACAAGGCTACTTCTCATGGACCTCAGTAAGTCACCCTCAGTTCAGGCTGATGATTCCCCACTCAGGTCACCCTGGTCTCCCATTTAGGCAGATCCTGGACAGACTTCCCAGAATCACTCCCAGCTTTACCAGTAGTTTTCCAAATCAAATGTTTTATTGGCATCCTTCCGGACAGAGCCTACAGTGTTTCCTTAGAAAATCAGTGATGTCCTTGGAAAAAAACCACCAAGAACCTGATGGGCCACCTGTCTCCTGATGGCTCATGTCAACACTAGTTGCCTTCCTGAAAGGTGCTTTAGCTAAGACAGGACTAAATGAGAAGATAATTGCTATCCCTGGAAGAGTTCAAGGCCAGGCTGGACGGGGCTTGGAGCAATTGGGTCTAGTGGAAGGTGTCCCCGCCCATGGCAGGTGGTGAAACAAGATGAGCTTCAAGGTCCCTGCATCCCAAACCATCCTGGGATTCTGTGATTCTAGATGGCATTCAGGCTGATCTTAAACATCTCTGGGCTTGAACCTTTGAAACTTGGTACAACAATGAGGAATGGCCATAAATCATAGCTTGGGTGGGTCAGGCTGGACATCGGAAAAAGTGCCCTCACCAGGGGGGTGGTGCAGTGGGAACATGGGGAGAGCTCTGCCTTTGCAGATCAGCAGTAACTGTCCACCCAAACCCATGGCTGCTCTGGTGCAGTGCTGGCAGGTCCTGCCATGGGTGGGAAGTTGGATCTGAGGTGCTGAGATGCTACAATTTCCTGCCTTTTACTTTTATTCTGGAAGAAACAAAAACCTGGGGCATCAAACACTTGTTGAAGTTCAAGGCCAGGCTGAATGGGGCTTGGAGCAATGTGGTCTAGTGGAAGATGTCCCTGCCCATGGCAGGGGGTGGAATGGATGGGCTTTAAAGTCTGTTCCAACCCAAACCACTCTGTGATTCTATGATAACCAGACATTTACAACTTTGATGCTCTGGGAAGCTCATTCCAACCCTTTGAGGTAATTTCTGCAAAACTTTCCCAGATTCTTGTTTCACAGACAAGTTACTCCCGACTGCAGCCAGGACATGCAGGGCATGGCTGAGCAGCACAGGGGGGAACAGGAGGTGCCACGACTCCCTGCTCATGCCCAGAGGACACTGCTGTGCATCCCTGGGAAGGGGGGAGCCAGCCAGATCTTCTGATGCACAGTGAAAGTGAGACAATACAAGCCAGACTCCCTGTGCCCCAGGCAATACACCTCTCCTCTCCCTGTCCAGCTGGCAGCATAACTAATGTGACAAGCAAACAGCAACCTTGGATGGCTGGTGAGAAGGTCTAGTCCTACCCCCTTACACCTTCACCTCGTCTGCTCCCCTGGCCTCTCTGTGCTCCCTGCTGTGTTTGGCAGCAAAGCTCCTGGGTATGGCTGCCAGGGAATTGTTTTGGCTCAAAGTGAGGGGAAAATCCTCCTTTCTGGTGCTCTGCATTTCCCAGGATCTGTCTCACCTGTGCTTCATCGCTCATGGCTGAATCCCTCAACGCTTTCATGAGGACCAGGCTGGACTCAGTCCAGTCCCAGACACCCACAGCAGAGCAGAGCAGAGCCAGGGCCCATTTGCACCGTCAAAATTCCCACCTGTCCTTGGACTCACAGGCACCTCTGGGTCCTGTTGGGACAGCCCTGCCCAAAAGGCCCTGCCTGGCTGTGACACAACCTGGGCTGTGACAGCGATCACAAAGCTGAAATTCAAAGCCTGGCAGGAACCTGGGACAGAGGTGTGAGCTGCACATCTCACCAGCCATAGGACCCAGGCAATCATGGAATCATTAAGGCTGGAAAAGACCTCCAAGATCATCAAGTTCAACCTTTGACTGAATACCACCATGCCCACTAACCCACATCACTGTGGTGTGACATACTGCTGTAAAATACCACCCAGAATAATAAAGAAAATAATAATAACAAGTTTTCTGGATCCATAGAGAGGGAGAAATAGTCCTGAGGGGTTTATCAGGACAGTGGATTAATTTCCTCTCTCACACAGTCCCGGTATTCCCACTGTATGGGCTGTTCATGGCTCTCTGTGGCTCTGCTTGCAGACAAGAGCCTCTGACATCACACGAACCCTCCCTTCTTATCCACTGTCACAAGAGCTGCTCACAAAAGGGACACATTCCCTGAAACCTGGATGCTCTTTTGCCCCCATCACTGGGAGGTCTTGAATTTGTCTCTGGATAGTCCAGAGCCCAGGGCTTCTTCCTCCCTTCTCAGGTCACAGCAGCCACTGCTATCAAGAGGAGCCCTTCCCGTGTGCTATTTAACTCATCCCTGCCCACAGAGCCCTTTCCCTCAGCAGTTTTCCCCAGGCACTCAGCCTGCCCATGGTGGGGTGGAGCCTGCAAACCCTCACAGCACCACAGCTCTCCCCACACCTCAACCCTCCCCAAAGAGTGGCCACAAATTGGCAGTCAGGGGCTGTGTGTTGTCACCAGCAAGCAGAGCTGGTGCCTGGCATGGCTCTCAGTTAGTCAAGTGTCATTATCCTGAGCACTGGGCCAGGCTCAGCTCCTTGACCCCTGGCTGCCCTCCTGTGCCTTCCCCTTGGGATGCTGGCAAGGATCTCAGCCACCCTCTTGGCACAGATCTTTTGTTCAGGAATGACTGGGAAAAGGCTTATGGTGGCACCCAGGCATGATGGGCCACACCACGGTCCCTTAAAACAGGACTGTGACATGTGGTGAGCTCTGGATGTCCCTCCCTGAGAGATGCTGAGCTTTGGGGCAGAGCTGCTGCTCAGCTGCAGGACGTGATGGGCACGTGAGTGGAGGGGAGTTGGGAGATGCACAGCAAGGAGCTCCATGGAGGTCGAGAGACTGCTGAGAAGTGCAGAGAGAAAACACAGCCTGGGCTCAGAGGTGACAGCAGGTATTTCCCAGGAAGGCAGTGGGACCATGCAGAGTTTGCTGGAATTTGAGTAGGCTGCAGACAGACTGGGGAGCAAGGAGGTGGTGAGAGGCTCATTTTATTTCTGTTCTGCTGGTCCCAGTCCTTTCGGATTTTCTATGCTTTGCAAAGGGAAGCATCAGATCTCCTGTTAGAGCAAAACCTGCTCTTTTGGAGGTTAAACACCTTTGCAATAGGGTTGGCTGCAGCCCTCTTCGTCTGGGAGAACAAGGTGAATGGTACGTCACTTTCTCAGATCTCAGGTTTCCCTTTAGGGATGAAGGTCACCAAACTGTCCCTCTCTCAGTGCCACTGCCCCGGACACAGTCAGGACCTGCCCCCTGGCTGCTCTAGGAAGGGGAAGCTGCTCTAGTTGATCTAGTTTCTTACTTTCTCACAGGAGCTTTTTCCTGGGGTCATGGAGTGGTTTGGGTTGGAAGGGATATTGAAGCTCATCTCATTCCACCCCCTCCCATGGGCAGGGACACCTTCCACCATCCCAGATTGCTCCAAGCCCCATCCAACCTGACCTTGGACACTTCCTAGCTTCTCTGGGCAACTTGTGCCAGGGCCTCACCACCCACAGGGAAGGATTTATACCCAATATCCCATCTAACCCTGCCCTCTGGCAGTGGGAAGCCATTCCCCTTTGTCCTGTCACTCCATGTCCTTATAAATGTGGATGCTGAATAGTTTGTGACACCTGAAGGTTATGGATGCTGTTGGTGATGGGGCATTTCTGCTCACTCCCCACCCACCAGCACAGATGGTTCCCAGCAGTGACCCATGTACCCTGGGGGGAGCCAGGGGGATTTTCCTTGCTTCCCAAAGAGCAGAGGGCCCCGCGGGCCGGTGTGGTGGGCACTCTGCAGGGAGCCCATTGTCCAGGAGCACAATCCCATCACGTATCTGGAGATGAAGCCCCAGCTGGCTGCTCAATCCAGAGCCAAGACAGAGCCAAAGCTTCCACACCTTTCCCCGGGCTCATCCCTCCCTCTCCTCTCCCCATAACATCCTCCATTCTCCTGTCCCAGCTCTGCCTTTGTGTCTGCAGCTTCTGTTACCAACTGCTAATGATCTACATCAAGGCTGCCAGGCGGTGCCGAGTGTAAGCAGAAGAATTCAGAGCCTCTAATTACAGAGGAATTAGCAAGCAGACAGTTAGTGTTTAGTGCTAATGAATAGATACATTAAGAGAGACATCACACAGGCTGAGAAGTGTGAGGCCTGATAATAAAGGAGTGCCAAACTAGGAAAACACAGGGAGGAAGATCCAGGGGACTGAAAAGGATTTGCCTGCAACTCAGCTCACTGGTTTTACTCAGGTGGAAGGAGCCACGGGTAATACATGAAGGTTCAAGCACACCCAAAACTGCAAAGTGTAAAATCTGAGCAGTGAATGATTAATCCATAGTGCAGAACTATGGTGGGTAAGGGCAGAGCCCCTTCCCAGTCCCAGGTAACATCACTCCCACCCCATCTCCATTGGGCAAAGGAAGCTGAACTGATCACTGTCCCAGAACTGTTCCCCTCTCCTCTGTTGCAGACCTGTCCCTGCTTGCACCAAACCAGGGTTCAACACTGTCAGATCTGCCTTCAGGGCTTCAAAAACACCCTGACCCCACACTCCCAAGCAAACAGCAGGTCAGAGTTCACTGTGCTGGTTCACCCAGACATTTTTGCAGGTTCCCTCTATGCCCACACTGTGGAAGTGATGCCCAAGTGATGCCCACCTGCCCCACTGAGGCTTTATCCCAGCCCAAACACCCCTGTCCCCTGCAGTCAGCACACACCATGGTGTCCAGGCAATTCAGTGGAAACACAACCACCCAGAGCTGCCAAATTCAGTCCTGAAGGTCAGGTGCTCTCCAGGGCAGGTTCAGAGGGACCACAGAGCCTCTCCTGCTCCCACTCAGGCCTGTGCCTCACTGGCATGCTTCCACCCCAATCCGATTAAGCCAAGCCCCAGCCTGTGCCCAGTTCCAGATGGCTTCCAGGTGGGCTGGGAGAGCAGCCCTTGGCCAGCAGCCCAGTGGGACACCCTGCCACCAGCACAGCTGCCAGGGGGCTGCTGGGGACCCCCCCATGAGCAGCACTACCAGCCATCCTGACACATCCCTTCCCCCAGCAAACCTACCCTGCACAGAGCTGGAGATACCGAATGAAACCCTCCCAGCTCTGTGCTTCAGCTGCCTCGCCACGGTGGCTCTGCAGTGACACAGGACCTGGAGCAGATTTCCAGATGATTATCCCATATATTCATCTCCCAGCCCCTCTCGTGTGCAGCTCCCCTTTGCTTTCTCAGCCTGTCCTAGCTCCCTCTCTGCAGTCCAAGCAGGGATTGCAGCTCATATCAAAATGCTGGAGCCAATCTCACCTTCCCTCCCCAGGAGTTGCTGCTGTGTCTGCAAGGCTCTCACAGTGCCTGCAATGGGGCTCCAAGGCAACACCCTCAGGAGCAGTCACACCCAGTGCCCCAGAGCGATGCTGTGGCAACAGGGGACAGTGGCACAAGCTGTTTCACCGTGGTGACACGGAGGGCAGCTCTGCCTTGGGGCATGCTCCAGCTTTTCACTCAAATAAGGGGTATTTTCACACCCAGGGCTCAGGATTCATCCAGGAATTGCCAGGCACTTCAGTCACCACCAGCGTTACAGAGTAGGAGACATCTCACCCCACCTCTTCTCCCCGCCCAGCCCTGTTTACCCCGCAGGGTCTCACCCAGCCCTGACCAGGAGGTGCTGCCCAGCCCCTGCCCGCCCTGCCGGGAGCCGCGCCTTACCCGCCTGGTTGGTGGTGATGTTCACGGACGCAAACTGCGGGGAGAAGGGGCTCTGGTCGGTGACGCCGTTCACGGCCTGGATCTCGAAGGTGTACTGGGTGTGGGCCAGCAGGTCGCTGATGTAGATGCGGGGCTCGGTCAGCCCCAGCTGCCGCGGCGCGAACTGCACGTTGTCCCCGCAGCGTGTGCAGGCGCCGCGGCCCGACCCGCAGCTCTTGCAGATGATGTTGTACACCAGGTCCTCCCGCCCCCCCGAGTCCCGCGGGGGGCTCCACTCCAGCATCAGAGAGGTCTCATTCACGCTGGAGATGACGGCCTGGGGGGCAGACGGGATGGCTGTGAAGGGAACAGACAGGACGGTGTAAGAGCCAGAGCCCTGCTCCTCGCTGGCTGCAGGACCAGCTGCTCCCGCTCCTGATCCCCGTCCCCGCAGCGCTCTGCAGCAGGCACACGCTGGGCGGGGGGCTTCTCTTGGTGTCAGGGACATGTGGAGTAAGATGAAGAGGCAAAGGCAAGAGTGGGAATAAAATCTGTCCTCTTTCCCCAGGTAATTTGACTGTGTGACATCCCAAGGTTCTTGTCCAGTTACAGTCCCACAGTGAAGTCATCCCACTGCCTGGAGCAGCGCGAACTAAACCAGGTTTCTGTCCCCTTGGCACATGCAATGCCTGGCCCACAGTAAGACAGACCCACACCCATAAAGCTCCCCTGGGCAAGGTGTTTGTTCGGAGTCCCCTGGCCTCTCCCCAAGTCCCACCGGGACAGATGCCTTTGGCAAGCCTCCCTCAGGACACTGAGGGACGAGCATTTCCTTTCCCCTTGACCTGTGGCCCCTCCCAGTTGCCCAGACCCACATACTGGTGCACGGCATGTCCACAGGGTCAGCATCTGCCCGATAATATCCGTTCCGGCACACGCAGTTCGTGGCCCCTTCCGAAGTCGTCCGGCTGTTGATGGGGCAGTGGACACACCCTTCATCCCCTTGGCTGGCCTTGAACGTCCCTGAGGGGCAGCCTGGAAGGGAATGGAGAGTGGTGGTGAGCAGTGAGGAGGGGGCTGGTGGGGACACCCAGAGCCCGGCACCGCTGCCAGGAACACCCCCTGGGGCTTTGCAGAGTCCAAAGCCAAATCCTGACAACTGGAAGTGAACACAGTGGAGAAGGAACAGCTGGTTCGAAGGCCCTGAGGAGGCACCTGCAGAGGTGGGTCCCCCTGCAGACATCTGTGCTCCATTTCCCAACTACAAGTGCAGAACAGGGATCGTAGGGATGCAAAAGGGACTTTTAGCTATGGACACGTAAGAAGACACAAATAGCTGTATTAGGTCAGACCATGGCCACCAGAATCCTTCCTCCAAACAATGGCAGTAATTGAAGAGGAGTTAGCTTGGATATTAGGAAAATATGAGGTCCTTCCTTCCCCCAGAGGGTGGTGGGCACTGAACAGGCTCCCCAGGGCAGTGGGCACAGCCCCAAGGCTGCCAGAGCTCCAGGAGGGTTTGGACAACACCCTCTGGGACAGGCTGGGATTGTTGGGGTATCCTGGGCAGGGCCAGGAGTTGGACTGGATGATCCTTGTGAGTCCCTTCCAACTCAGGAAATTCCATGATTCTGTGACCACCCAAGGAACAGGGCACAAGCCAGGCACACGTGTTGCCCTGAGTACCTCCCCACCCTTCAAGAGTTTTTCGCTGTCTAAAGTGCAGGCTCTTCACATTTCTCATCCCATGTGGGGTGTTTCTTCCACTAAGTTAGCCAGCCATATTTTTATTCCCCGCAAATGTCCTGCACCCACAGGGCCCCGTGGTGTAATCACATGCTACAGGAAGAAACTGCTGCCCTCTGTTTCAAAGCCAGCAGCTGCCACTCCTGATGCCATCCCACACTTCCATTGGCAATGACCCTCAATCACCACCCACCTTCTCCATGATGCCTAGGGTTATCCAAACCTCTGTCATGCCCCATGAAAGTTGTGTAAAAACATTCACTATTTTATTGTCTTCTCTCTTCCCATAACGAGCAACATCCAAATTAATTTTAACCACCAGTATACCAACTGGATGGCCTGTTAAAGTCCCAAGGTCTGTCATGAGGAACATCGGGCCACCTCTCTGCCTATTGCTGTGCTGGTGTGTGTGATCTGGTCTAGTGGGAGGTGCCCCTGCCCGTGGCAGGAGGTGGAGCAAGATGGTCTTTCAGGTCCCTCCAAAACGAAACCATTCTGGGCTTCCAGGATTCTATGAAGTTGGGGTTATTTGCTCCAATTTGTATCACCACAAGTCTGTTGGATTCCAACTGCCTTCTCATTCCCTGGTCACACTGTCTCATAAAGTCCTTTTGCAACTCTTGACAGCCAGTCTTTGTCTTCGTGACTTTGTGGATGTGGCACTTGGGGACATGGGCTAGTGGTGGACACGGCAGCATTGGGCTAATGGTTGGACTTGATGATCTTAGAGGGCTTTTCCAACCTTAATGATTTTACAACTCAGTATCACAAGCAAATTGTCACTTCTGCCACGGTAGCAGCATGCCGGGTTCTACCTCCACTGGGGCTCAGACCTCTGAGCCCCCCACAGGTGAAGAAGATGCTCCATAAGCAGCAGCCACTCGAAGCCACGTGTGTTCAGCCTGGCAGGGTGGGCGAGGGTGGCACGGGGGGTGGTGCCCACAGCGGGTGCCTGGTGAAGGCTGGGCCAGTGTGTAATACAACACTCACAGACACAGCACATGTGGCTGAAAACAGCACTGCAAAGCTTTCAGCACCAGAAAGACCCTTCCAAGCCCAGGGATCACCAATGCCCAAGGAAAACCTCAGCTCAGGGTGTTTCTCCTTGGTTTCTCCTGGTGGTGACTTTCTGCTGCTGTTAATTCTGGTGCAGCCTGCACAGCCTGGGGGTGGCAGGTGCTTTCTGTGCTGCAATGAGTTAAACAAACTTCTTCACTTGGCTGCCAAGGCTTCCAGGAATCAGGCACATCAGAAAACAGCCTGGGAAAAACACACACTCAGGGTTGCTGTAAGCAAGAGCCATTGCTGGGAAGCAGCTATTTTTATCTTTGGGGGGAAAAAAAAAGGGGATGTGTGTTTTTTTTTTTTTCAGTTTTCGTCTCCTTTCCTCCAAAATTATCCTGAGTTTCCAACGAGAAAAGCTCTACAGAGAAGTAAGTTCCATCAGCCTTCCCACTTTCACAGTCCCTCCTGCCTCTTACAGTCAAAGAAGCTGTGGAAAAACCGGATTCTCCTCAAGTTCCTGGATCTTTCCACCTTGTTCCTACGTGTTTGACTCCGTTTCTGATCCTGTTCCCTCAGGACCAGCCCATCTCAGAGGGTGTTGAGCTGTCAGGAGAGGTGATGGCTGGGCAGTTCTCCATTACCCAGGAGAGATGTGACTGTAGCTGATATGATAACAGGGTCCCTGTGCTAATACCAGTATTTGAAACACCATATGACCAACAAACAAAATTGCTCTTGCCTGATAATCAGGGTGAAATACAGGGTCATTTGATGATTTAAGACAGGGGCCTCTTTCACCTTCCTGAGACTTATTCTATAAAAACCAACTTTCCTGTAAGGCTGCTTCTGCATCGAGAGAGACATCCAAAGAGTGCCCACGCTGTGGAGATGTAGTGACTGGCCCCAAGGAATAAAAACATTCCCCACGTTTGCCCTGGCACAGGTTGATGGCTGGAGAGGGATAAAAATGTGGACTGAATGGTTGTTCCTGAAAAATACCTAGGTGGAACACTGAAACTCTTTGCATGGGCCACTGAAACACAGCCAGAAGTTTTGGCAAATCCCTTCCTCCCCAGGAGGTCCCACATGGGATAAAACAATCCTGGAAAAATCAGAACTTGTCCAAAGATAAATGTTCTGAAATTATGCAGAAAGACAGGGAAGTCACTGAAATTTGATGCAAAGTCCTTTTAAATTTATTTATTTTTCTCAAGTAACAACAACCTCCAGAAGTGAAATAAATGAAGGTTGTGTTCAAAACTTTCTGCTCCCTCCGGGTCTTCCCCTGGGTGAGAAAACAGCTTTTCTTTTGGAATCCACCCAATTTCTTGTATTCAGAGTAAACATCAAATCAGAAGTGAAATCTTCACACAGTGGCTAAACCCCCTCCTGCCTGAACAACGTGAATGTTCTCACCACATGCTGGAAGAAGCATGGAATCACAGAATATCCTGAGCTGGAAGGGACCCACAGGGATCATCCAGTCCAACCCTGGGCCGGCACAGACATCCCAACAATCCCACCCTGTGCCTGAGAGCGTCGTCCAAATGCTCCTGGAGCTCTGGCAGGTTTGGGGCCGTGCCCACTGCCCTGGAGAGCCTGTGCCAGTGCCAGGGGAAGAACCTTTTCCCAATATCCAGTCTGACACAGACATGAAGACACCCCAGGCTTCTCCCCCAGGGAGGTGACAGCAGCTTCGGGAGACGCTGCTTCCCCTTAGGATTGCAGTGAGGGCAGGGATAGAGCATCCCTGAAAATTCCTGCTTGGAAAGGGAATTGAAACAGTGAAAGCACAGGAATTTCTACTTTATCCGAGCATCCTTTATCCCTGGAGGGCAGTTACGGTGACAGTGGCTCTGGGCCCATCACTGAAGCAGCTTCCCATGGGGGGGTTCCCAAATCTCCAGCCCCACTCAGAGGATGGAAACAGGGGTTCAAGGGAACATATGGACCGTCAATTGCCTGGCTGCTGCACGTATCCAGGGATGGCTGCCTTACTGGGATATGGCTCTGAGACAGCCTTGAGTCCTGGCTGTGCTGCTCCCAAACAGGATTTGGAATGCTGAGCACCACTGGTGTCCTTGTTTCCCATTCACTCATTCCCAGGGCATGGAAAGGTGGCTGTGCCTGGAAAGGCATGTGCTTTGGGAATCACAGAATAACCTGAGTTGGAAAGGACCCACCAGGATCATCAGGTAAAACTCCTGAAGGGAAGGGAATGCCATGGAGAAGGAGCCACAAGGGGCCCTGCCCTCCTCTGCAGAGGAACATGTTGGGATCTGTGAGGCAAGATCACCTCTGCAGCATCTGCTGCTGAAGGCAGAGCTGGTACCAAGCTTCCAGCCCTCCTGTCCCAAGAAAGATCAGCAGGGAAAGGCATCCCATGCTCAGCCTGAAGCAAAAGCCCTTGGCCAAGTGTGCAGGAGGGGCCGCAGAGGGGTTCTCTGTTCCCTCCTGTCTCTCTGCCTCTCTCTAACCAACTGTTTAATTAATCCAGTGTGAGCTGGGCAGGCTCCAGACAGGCTCCTCTGCATCCCGAACTGCCCTGCCCTTCAGAGCCCACCCCAGCCCCCTCCTGCAAGCAGCTCCAAGCAAACAGCTCTACTGCAATAAAAGTTCCTAAAATGGCACCTTCAGCCCATGCTGACGGCTCTGAGGAAGGAAAGGTCCTCCTCACCCCCTTTGCCTGGCCCTGTTTCTCCTGGCACAAGGATCCCTCCACTCCAGTGAGGCATTTTAAACGGCTGATGGAAACCAGGCAGCCCCTGCTCTGTCAGGATCTGCCAGGAGCCTCAAATCCCCAGGCTTATCTCCTGGCTGCCTCCCTCTCCCTGGGGGCCAGAGGCAGGGGCAGCCCAACACCCTCAGCATCCCGGGGGCTGCAGGGCCCTGGAGCTGCTCACCTTGGCACATCCTGCCTCTCACCCTCCTCCATGCTCTTGGATAGCATTCCCACAGTCCTCCCTGCCCCTGCTGGCACCCCGGTCACCCCACAAACCTTGGCTTCCTGGGCCACGCACTGCGGGGCTGCTCCCACACCCACCCCACCCCAAACAGCTGGCAGCGATTTGCTCTCAAGGACAATAAGGAAAACAATGTCCTGGGCTGTGTCAGGAGAAGCGTGGCCAGCACAGAGTGTGATGTTCCCCCTTCCCCTGCCAAGCACTGGGGATGCTGCCACAACTAATTTGGGGTTGCCCAGTTCAAAGGTGATATGGAGGAACAGTAGAGTCCAGCGGAGGGTCACCAAGACGGGCAGTCCTGGGTTACAAGGCATAGGAGGAGAGTTGGGAAGAGCTGGATGGGATAATTGGGGTAAGGAGGGAATTCAACTGCACTTGCTGAAGGCAGACCCAAACAATTCTCAGGGCACCAGACCCTGTAACATGGGAAAAGGACTGCAAGTTCAGACTGGACATTAGGAAATTCTTTTCCATAGGATGGTGCAATCCTGGGAGAGGTAACAGAAGGGTCGGGCTCAGGGAGCTCCATCCTTGGGGGAGATTCAGCTGAAAGCCATGGCTGCCTTGAGCTCACAGAGTGGCAGACCCGCTGCAAGTTCCAGTTGGACCCCAGACACCAGATCCTCCTCCACCAGCACTTCTGGGTCTCTACTGCTTGTGGTGGGTGGGAGGTATTTTGTGGAATCATGGAACCCCAGAATGGTTTGGGTTGGAAAAGATCTTGAATACCATCCCATTCTACCCCCTGCCATGGGCAGGGACACCTTCCACCAGCCCAGGTTGCTCCAAGCCCTGTCCAACCTGGCCTTGGACACTTCCAGGGCTGGGGCAGCCACAGCTTCTCTGGGCAACCTGTGCCAGGGCCTGCCCACCCTCCCAGGGAAGAATTCCTTCCAAATACCCAATCTAAATTTACTCTCTTCCAGTTTGAAGCCATTTATGATGATGCCCTGTGCAGAACTATTATGTCCAACCAATTCCAAATTTCCCCTTTTCCTTTCATCAGCCACACCCTTTTTGCAAGAAGAGGTGAGTGTTGCAAAGACACTGTCACTTTTCCCAAATTCTGCCCCATTCTGACCCTTGTGCCTTGATCTTTGTTTTCAGTTCTGCACCCAAATGGTCTCACTTTGTCTCACCTGCGAATTTGTCCTTTCTCTGCTTGTTCCTGTCCCCTGTCCCTCACACGATGGTATTTGTGCCCTTAGTGAAAGGCTGAACTCTGCACAACCCAAAGGGGCAACACTGCCAATTGCCTTTGGATCTGCTCCCACTTCTGCCATGGCCTTTCCAGCCTGGAGAGTACCAGAGGGAAGGGGATTCCTTGAGGGGGCAGGTGGTGACACCCAAGCCCCTTGGACATTGGAGTTGGTTGCCAGCTCGGAAAGGGTGAGGACCTGGGACCTGCAGGTGCCAGCTCTCTGCACTTGCCCTTCCTGGGGCTGCAAAGGTCCTCCAGTTTCCTTCCTGATAAATTTAATTAGTGGTCTGTGCTGTTACCCCATACCCAAGATAAGCAATTAATGTCATTGCCAGGTGCTGACAGTGCCAACAGCTCTGACAGCATTTGGAGAGCAGAGGAGAGAAATACAGGAGGGAAAACAGAGTTAAATGAGATTAACTGGAGGGGAATGTGCTCAGGCACATCTGTGATGTGGATTACAGAGCTGTCAATAAAGGAAGAAGTCCCAATGCAAATGTTCCTGTTTAACCCTGTCATTCTCCATGGGACAGGAATGGAATCAGACAGCACAGCCTGAAAGATCATCCTCCTGGCTTTTAGACAGTCCCCATGCCATTGAGTGGACCAGCATCCTGCCCCTCACCAGCAGCTCCAGGAGATCACCTGGGTCCCACCTCCTGCCCAGCAAAGGCACTGCTGCTCCAGCCCCCCAGCTTGAGAGCCAGGATTGCAAAACTCACACCCCCTATAACAGTGTTTCCCCTCCAAGCCACCCCATCTGCCCCCAGCTTCATCCCAGGGCTGCTTCAGCCACAGCTCCCTCAGAAGGGTCCCGACAAGGACTTCCATGTTGCTCCCTGCCTGTCTGCAGCTCATCACCAGCTGCTTGATGCAAGGGCTCACATCACCATCATCTCCCCTTTCCTGAGGTCCACAGGCAGAGAGGCAGCGCTGGGGCAGCGCTGGGGCTGTGACAGGACCTCAGTGTTGGGGTGTCACAGATGTCTGGAGAGGACCAGGCAGGGCAGAGCAAGGTTCTGCTCTGGGGGGTCCCCAAAAGATCATGCTGGAAGATTCTGCAAGGGACAGATATACCTCAACTTCCAGCCAGGCAGTCCTCAGCCCAAACAAGCTTCCAAGACCAGGAAAACTGCATGGGGCAAGGATTCAGCCTTTCGGACACCACGGCACAACCAACCGTGGTCATGATACCAAAGCCAGGACGTGCCCTGCTCTCCCGAGAGCATCCCCAGCTCACGAGCCAGGACAGCCTGAGGCAGGGCCAGCCTCAGCCCAGCTCTCTCCCCGTGCCGTGCACCGGCAGCAGGGCTGAGCCCCCGCCTGGAGAGGCCTCGTACCGGGGGGGCTCCCCAGCAGACCCCCCCGCAGGCTCCCCGGGGCTCACACGGCCACCTCCCCAGCGGCACCGCTCCCAAGCTGGAGCACCTGGCGAGCCCAGCACACCTGTGGGCACACACACACCTGTGAGCCCCTCTGCTCCGGAGGACACATCCATCAGTACCCGTGGGATTCCGCTGTCAGCAAGAAACGCCTGGAATGTCTTACCTGCCCGGTCAGCTCTTACATCACCAGCCTGGTTCAGCCTCCCCACCCCTTCACAGGGGGCTCTTAAAGAGAAATGGGAAGTTTTCTGTCCCTGCTTGAGCATGAAGGACTGGGAGACCATCAACACCCTCAGAAGATAGATAGTAAGGACCATAATCCAGCATTTGTCCTGCCAGGACTGTCCAGTGGACACAAAAGGGAAGAGGACTGACATCCCTGTCCCTGGTTGGGACTGGGCTCTGCTTCCAGGGAACAAGCAACAGGACAAGAGGAAACAGCCTCGAGTTGTGTCAGAGAAAGTTCAGATTGGATAGTAGGGAATATTTCTTCACAGAAGGCATGGTCAGGCACTGGAACAGGCTGCCCAGGGCAGTGGTGGAGACACCATCCCTGGAAGTGTTCCAAAAACATGAGGATGTGGCACCTGGAGACATGGGTTAGTGGTGGACCTGGCAGCACTGGGTTTAATGGCTGGACTTAGTGATCTTAGAGGGCTTTTGCAACCTTAATGAGTCCATGATTTCATGATTCTCTCCCAAGGAGACATGGAGATGTACGTTCATCATGCTGCTGTAGACCACAGGTGACTGCAGCCCAAAGCTCAGCTCACAGCTCTCTTCCAGCGCTCAGCGTCCCTGTGGGAAGCTGAAGCCAGGTGGGGACTCTAGAGGTCAGGAGCACAGCGCTGGTGACAGCAGATGCCTTCAACCTCCTGGCTCCTGCAGACACCTGAAGAGCACCTGAAGTAGCTCGAAGACCAAGCTCAGCAGCCAGCAGTGCTCTCCTGAAGCACCACATTCCCACCTCGGGGATGCTGGGTGCTGCCTGCCCAGGGGCAAACCCAGTGCCAGACACGGCGTGGCCACGACGCTGCCAGTGCCTGCGCAGTTTCAACCCCAAACCCCTGCCTCGGTGGCTTGGCAGGCACTGAAGGATCCAGAGCTTCAGGGGCTGGAAGTGGCATGGCCTGGCAGCCCTGGGGTGACTCACGTGGAGCCTGGAGCACTGCACCCAGCTCTGGGGGCCTCAGCACGGGAAGGACGTGGAGCTGCTGGAGCGAGTCCAGGGGAAGCCATGGAGATGGTCCAAGGGTTGGAGCCCCTTTGCTCTGGAGCCAACCTGGCAGAGCTTGGGGGGTTCACCTGGAGAAGGGAAGGCTCTGGAGAAACCTGAGAGCCCCTGCCAATGCCTAAAGGGGCTCCAGGAGAGCTGGAGAGGAACTTGGGACAAGGGCAAAGAGGGACAGGACAAGGGGGAATGGCTTCCCACTGCCAGAGGGATGGGATGTTGGGAAGGAATTCCTTGTTGTGAGGGTGGGCAGGCCCTGGCACAGGTTTTCCAGAGAAGCTGAGCCTGCCCCATCCCTGCGAGTGTCCAAGGCCAGGTTGGATGGGGCTTGGAGCAGCCTGGGCTGGTGGGAGGTGTCCCTGCCCATGGCAGAGAGTGGGACTGGATGGGCTTTAAGGTCCCTTCCAACTCAAACCATTCTGGAATTGTGTGATTTTATTTTGACATATTAAAGATGCTTTTCAGGCCAGCAGCACATCCCTTTTCCCTCAGTGTAAACACTGCGGGCTCACAGAGCGCCTGTTCAAACCCTGAGCCAGCTTTCTCCAAGTGGTCTCCAGAAGAATTTAGGACTTTCACATCTTGTTACTTTGTTTGGTCTTGTTTAAATGTTTCCCAAAGCTTCTGCCTGGGAGAGCTCTGCCTCGGGAGGGACTTATGTTAACCATTACAGGAACAGCTCCCAAGGTTTTAACAAACAGGGAAAGGAGCAAACCAAGCAAAGCAAGTGGTGACATCAAAGTTGCACTGATGGAAAACCCCTAATCCTATAAACCCTTCCTGCTTTAATTGGTGTTAAAACAAAGATAATCTTATCTCAGCCCTATAAAAGAAGGGGTAGGATAGTCTCCCTAAAAGCCTCTCTAAAAGCCCTCGTAAACTTGACAAACATTCCATGTTTCCAGCCCGAGGAGAATGGCTTTAATCCTAAAGGAAACAGGAAAGTAAAAAGGGAGCTTTTCCTGGACAAGAGCCCTTCAAGTGGACGGTGGCCCAGCCCTCTTGGTCCTGGTGCAAATCCAGAGCCAAACCCCTGACAGGGTGGGGCTGCTGGGGATGGGCACAGACCCTCCCAGAACCAGACACAGACCCGGGGGACCAGAGTGGGCAGGGACCAGCCCCTGTCAGTGTGTCCCCAGCGTGAGCAGAGCCAGCATCAGGCCCCTGCATGGGTTTGTGCCTCCCCCTCCAGGGGCTCCAAGTGCTTCTGTGGCTGCTCAGGGTTTTTACCTGTGAATCACGTTTTTCCACTCCAGATGTGTTGGAGGAACAGGATTTGGGATCAGGGGCAGAGCTCTCTGGAGGAATCCCTACCGGATCCAGAGGCCCCAGCCCGTGTGGCCAATGGCACTATTCCCAAATTGCCCTGCCTTGACTTCCCCCAGCACCAGGAGCAGAGCCATCCCATTCCATGCCCCCATCCCCATGTCCAGCACTGATCCTCACGCCCCTCTAGCTGCACTTCCCAGGGCACAAGCAGCTTTTCCAGGTGGAGGTGGGGGTGGCCAGGAGCCCTTGGAGTGGGAGTGGGCGTGTTTAATCATTACATTTTAATGCTGCTTAGCACCCAGTTTGGACAAGTATAAAACAGGCCAGTTGGTTCAGCGCCAGCAGCCGCTTTCCAGATGACAACCTTGCTCTGTGTCAGCCCTCAGTGCTGAGCGGGGCTGGCAGAGGGTCATTAAAAAGGGTTCCTTACGGTGGTTTAATCACCCGGGGGGGGTGGGGAGGGGGAGCTGCACAGTAACTTTCCTTCCTGACCTGCAATGAGCAGAGAAACTGTGAGCAGGCAGCATGGCAAGGGAAGGGCAGTCACACACTGTCTGCCTCGGCTTCCCAAAATGCCCTGAAGAATGATGAAAGGCAAAACGCAGGCAGAGCCAGCCTTCCTCCCAAAAAAATTCCCAAGTGCACTGCCTATGGAGTGCCGTTCCAGTTTGGGGCTCCCCAGTCAGGAAAGGTACTGGAGTGACTCCGGGAAGGCCACCAGGACACTGGGAGTGGAACACACTGTGGGTGAGGAGGGTCTGAGGGTTAGATGTGAGCCTGGAGAAGAGAAGGCAAAGGAGAGACCCTTGCTGCTGCCTTCAGGGTGTAGGGAAGATGGAGCCAGACTGTGGAAGTAGGACAAGACTCAAGCTGGCACATGGGAAATTCCAGCTTGACACAAGAAGAATGTTTTTCACCATGGGGGAGGTCAGGTATTGGAAGGAGGGATCAGAAATACAGGGATTTACATCCTCAGAGACAGGCAAAACCTCTCCCTGGGAACTGACATTCTTTCCTGTCACTACAGCTGCCCGCAACCAACAGAGCTTCCACTTCTCAAGGTCCAGGGATTGTTTGTAGGAGCAGTTTAGGAAAAAATTCACTTTTCCCTTTGCTAAATCAGTCGCAGTTGAAGCGACAGTCCCTTCCCCCGAGCAGAGCCCCTCGGTGCTGTCCCCACACCGGGCTCACGGGCCGCGCTGCCAGCCCGTGACTCCAGCTCTGCCTCAGAACTCCATCTGGCCCTGCCACCTCAGATTCCCTCACGTCCCAACAGCCACACTTCTGGCACTCGGACGCTTTCAAGGCTTCCCCAACCACCCCAGCTGGAGCAGTTTCATCCAGCAACGAGCTGGACTTTGAAACGCCAGCTTTGTGCTTGCAAAGGGAACTGCAAGAACAAACCAAAATCGCTGTGTCTCCAGGCACCTGATCTGCCAAAAAGCTGAAACAGGCCCCTCCTGACTGGAATCACTATGGCTGGAAAAATCCTCTAAAATCATCAAGCCCAACCAGTAACCCAGCACTGCCAGGGCCACCACTAACCCATGTCCCCAAGTGCTACAGCCACAGATTCACTGAACACTTCCAGGGATGGTGACTCCACCACTGCCATGGGAAGTCTGTGCCAGTGCCTGACCGTCCTTTCTGTGAAAAAAATTTCCCCAGTATCCAACCTAAACATCTCCTGGCACAACTTGAGGCCATTCCCTCTTGTACTGTCCCTGTTCCCTGGGAGTAGAGCATGACCCCCCCTTGGCTCCCCCCTCCTGTCAGGGAGTTGTAGAGAGCCAGAAGGTCCCCCCTGAGCCTCCTTTTCTCCAGGCTGAGCCCCCCCAGCTGCCTCAGCCCCTCCTTGTCAGACTTGTGCTCCAAACCCTGGTCCAAGGAAGTCCAAGGACTCTCTATGTATCTCTGTAATCAACACATGGATTTTGGACAGAAAACAGGGAATATGATGTGGGGCCATACAACGAAGTATGAGAAAACTACTGAAACCTCCACCTCTACTCAAACAGCAGGTCCAACCATCCCACACATGAGAACCAGCAGTGTGGCTGTGCCAAGATCACCCTGTGCCAGGGACATGCGTGTAAGGAAAGCTGAAGTGGGGATTTGATGCATTATTTTCTAGGAAATCTTTTATAAAGCCTCCCTAAGTTGCACAACTGGAACGACCTCCCCAATTCATGGCTGAATAAACACCCAGGAGCAATTCCCACCGTCGACATTCCCTCTGCACTCAATGCCTCAATCCGATCGTGGCGCTCGTGCAGCATCGAGGGTTTGAGGGATCAACATCAAAGGGAGAAGGCTGAGCCCTCGGTCCCCTGGCTCCCATTCCACTGATAACTTTCTCCGAAAGGATGCTCTGATGAGGGAGAAACAGCAGCAAATAATTATCTGTCTAAATCCATCAGGAGCAGTTCTGTACGGTGGGATCTGAGAGCGGAGCATGCCGGAAAACAGATGGGAAGAGGCAATTTTCAACAGCCCATAATTCCCATTATTTGGGTGGGGTTTGCCTGCATCCATCAAAATGCACCTTCCACATTTGAATGCTTTCTTCCACCAGATTTCATACTTCCAAGCTCCCAGAATTTCAAACTCCCAAACTCCCAGATTTTTATACTCTCACTGGAAGGGATCACAAGCAACTTGAGATGGAAAAGATGTTCTAACAGGAAGTTGGGAGATGCTGGCTGGTGGCAGTTCTGTGAAGGTTGAACTCAGCTCCTGCCTCTGTGCATATAAAAGTAACTCTCAGTAAATCAGGGTCTTTCCAGTTTCCCAGATTTCCTGGGCTCTCCCACCACGCTCGAGGGCTGCCTGCCAGCCCCAGGCATGTGGCAGGAGCACGGAACAGGTTCCCAGAGATGCCAGCAAAGCCACCAAGGACAGAGAGTACAAATAAACCACTGTGAATAATAACCAAAATAGCCTCAAATAAAGTTGCTGCTGCCCCCAGGAAAAGGCAATTCATATTTTTTCAGTAAAAATTAATTCTGGATAAGAAATGACACTGAATGAGTAAAAATGCATCTTAAAAAGTCACGAACTGGCAGCAGTGGCTTTAAATTAGTCAGCACAAAATACAGCAGTTGGTAAAAGCAGAGGAAAAAACAGAGTCTGTAAGATTAACAGCAACAAGATGGAAATCCAGAACACAAGAAAAATGAAGCCATAGTGAAGAGATGGGCTGACTCCAAAATATGGCAAAATCATCCATTGTGACACAGAAAGAAAGGGATATTTAATCACCATAGTACATGCAAAGGGAGGGAGTTTTTCATAACCAACACTTCCCTAAAATTTTCCACTGCTCCTGGAAATAGGAGGAGTATCAGCTATGGGCTCCCAGGACTGGGCAGGATTAGCTAACTCGTACCCAAGAGCTTTAAGACTCCACCAAGGGAACTCCATGATGTGACTGCTGGTGTTTATGAAATCAGGCGTTGTGATGCCATTCCAGACACTCGAGCACACCAAAGATCTCCAAGGGTAGGACGTGTTCAACTCTGGTGGCCAAGGTGATGGCACCACTGCCAGGGGTGAAAAGTGGAACAAGTGACATGAAATAAGTCCCTGGATATATTTCCTTGGTGTTGTTTCACTCTGAAGGGTGGGATCAGCCACTGGGAGTGCTGGTGGTGCTGAGCAGCCTCCCAGCCCCACTCTGCACAGCGTGGTCATCAGTCACAGTCATGTGCCACACAGGGAAACCAGGAGGGAGAACAGGGAGGCTGGAGGGAACAGGCAGAGCGGGACAGCCCGGCAGGAAGCTGCAGGAACAGATCTGTCAGATTCTCAGGTGAGGAATCTGCTCTGGTGAGACTCCACTGCAGAGCTGCACCCAGCTCTGGGGTCCTCAGCACAGGAAGGATGTGGAGCTGCTGGAGCAAGTCCAGATGAGTCCATGGAGATGCTCCGAGGGCTGGAGCCCCTCTGCTCTGGAGAGAGGCTGGGAGAGCTGGGGGTGTTCACCTGGAGAAGGGAAAGCTCTGGAGAAACCTGAGAGCCCCTGCCAATGCCTAAAGGGGCTCCAGGAGAGCTGGAGAGGGACCTGGGACAAGGGCAAAGAGGGGCAGGACAAGGGGGAATGGTTTCCCACTGCCAGAGGGCAGGGTTAGATGGGATATTGGGAAAGAAACGTTCCCTGTGAGGGTGGGCAGGCCCTGGCACAGGGTGCCCAGAGAAGCTGTGGCTGCCCCATCCCTGGGAGTGTCCAAGGCCAGGTTGGACGGGGCTTGGAGCAACCTGGGCTGGTGGAACGTGTTCCTGCCCATGGCAAGGGGTGGAATTAGATGGGCTTTAGGGTCCCTTCCAACCCAAACCATTCTGGGATCCTACCAAGACAGAGAGGGCCCAACACATTGGGTCAGACCTGGATGTGACGTGAGAACTGCACACAGGCAGTGTGGCACAACCAACACCTTCCTGGTCCCTCAGCAGCCGGGTGAAAACACACATAGATTTGGGCTATTTAGACCAAGCACTGAGCTCACCTGGCTGAGAGGGGTCCCAGCAGGTCTTCTGCGGGACCTTCACTGCATTTCCCCATGGGAATTGGCAGCTCCCAAAGCCCATGTCACAGCTGTGGCTGACACCAGGATTTCCTCTGTCTGCACAGCAGAGGGGGAAGCAGCTGGATTATTTGGAAAGGGGGCTGTGGTCGGAGAAGGGTTTTCTTCAAAGTGCGAGGCCCCTGGAGCAGTTCCAGGCAGGGCTGGGAGCAGGACAGATGGCAGAGCCCCCGCTAATCCAGCCGGGCCAGCCAAGCCCAGACTGTGCAGCTCCCTGGGACGCTGCCAGGCGTGAGCTCCTGCTTTAAAGGCCCCACTTGCTTGTACAGATTAACCCAGCCCTCAGGAAGGTCCCGTGGGGAGACACTCCTGTTTGGGAAGATTTGAGCCCTGATTGATGAAGGACATGGGACTGCAGCAGAGAGGGGAGCCTGGCTGGAGCAGGGACTGCATGTCCCAGCCCTCTCCTGCTGCAATCTTCACCAGTGGAGTGCAAGACCCTGAAATTCCCCAACCTGACACATCCTCATTCTTCATCCCAGCGGGGCACATGGTACAGCACAGGGATGTAAATAAGGAACTGCCTTATTAGTAGGGAAGGGCCTTTATTGTTCTCTACAACTACTTGTAAGAAGGTGCTTGTAAGGTGAGGGTAGGTCTCTTGCCCCAGATAACAAGTGATGGGAAAAGAGAAAATGGCCTCAAGTTGTGCTAGGGAAGGTTTAGATTGGATATTAGGGAAAATTTCTTTGTGGAAAGGGTATTGTCACAGGCTGCCCAGGGCAGGGGTGGACTCACCATCACTGGAGATGTTCAAAAAAGGGTCTAGATGTGGTGCTCAGGGACATGGTGGCCCTGGCAATGCTGTGTTTACGGATGGACTATACGATCTGAGAGGACTTTTCCAACCTGCTCCTGCTCCTTTTACTCCGTCTTCAATACCACAGAAAGGCAGTGTCACAGGCAAGGGCACATGGACTGACTGCAGTCAGCTTGCAAGGCAGAGCTCTGCTTGGCAGAACAGGACCAAGAGACCCTGTTTTGCAATCAGCAACTCTGCCAGGAATAAACACAAACTCCTCCAGCATCTTTTTAGGATGCTCCGGCTCTTCCTACCTGCTGACTTCTCCTCCTCCTCTCTCTAGGGTACCTCACCCCACTGCTTTTGTTCCTGTGATTTCATCAGCTCCCATGGGAAGTCATCACTGAGTGTCTCTTCAGCTTGTTCCCTGCCCATCCTCCCACACAGGATCTCAACAACCCTCACACTCATCACAGCAGGATGTGGAGCCTGCTCTGCTCCTGTGTGGTCCCCCACACTCTCCTGCCCTGCTCTCAGGAAGCTGGTTAGTCTAATACAAGGTGTGGAAAGATGGTACCTGTGGAAGGAGGTACCAAAAAAGTGATGAGGAAACTCATAGACTCTCAGAACAGTTTGGGTTGGGAGGGACCTTAAAGCCCATCTTGTCCAACCCCCTGACAAGGGCAGGGACACCTTCCACCAGCCCAGGTTGCTCCAAGCCCTGTCCAACCTGCCCTTGGACACTTGCAGGGATGGGGCAGCCACAGCTTCTCTGGGCACCCTGTGCCAGGGCCTGCCCACCCTCCCAGGGAAGGATTTCTAATCTAAGCCTCCTGTCTTTCAGTTTAAAGCCAGAAGTCCTCCATCAGAACTCCTGGTGCAGAGATGCCTGGAGCCAAATGAAGAGGTACCCAGAATCAGGAGGGCCATGGGCCCTCCACACCTGCCAGCCAAGCACAGAGCAGTGACCAGCCTCTCACGTCCCTGTCTCAAGGAGGCCTCACACAGCACTCACATCGCTGGTCCTGGGCTTTTCTCTGGGAAAAGGCTGAAAGAGCTGGGGGTGTTCACCTGGAGAAGAGAAGGCTCTAGGGAGAGCTGAGAGCCCCTTCCAGAGCCTAAAGGGGCTCCAGGAGAACTGGAGAGGGACACTGGACAAGGGCCTGGAGAGACAGAACAAGGGACAAGGGCTTCCCACTGCCAGAGGACAGGGATAGATGGGATATTGGGAAGAATTGTTGCCTGTGAGGGTGGGCAGGCCCTGGCACAGGCTGCCCAGAGAAGCTGTGGCTGCCCCATCCCTGGGAGTGTCCAAGGGCAGGTTGGACGGGGCTTTACAGGTTGGAACAAGATGAGCTTTAAGTCCATCCAATGGAAACCATTCTGGGATTCTGTGATTGATTTCTCCAGGCAATGAACAGCAAACCTGAGGAGGGACAGAAATCCCAGGTAACCCCTCGCTCTTCCCCTGCACCAGAACAGGGATTGGCAGCTCCCTACACCACAGAACACACCTGAGGCACCAAACCAACACCATGAGAGGGCTCAGGAGCAGCTCATGAGGTGTCCCCTCAGTTCACCTGTGATCCCCTGTCCAGCCAACACAGCAATGTGGGTCCTGGCAGGTCTGGGGTCATGCACGGAGGGTTGCACAAGCACATGGAGCAGAGCAGTCCCCCTTCCCCCCTGTGCTGGCCACCACTGCTCTCCAGTCCATCCCAGTACAGGCAGAACCATGGTACTGGAACCCAGATGCTCACAGGACTGCCCTCACTGGTCTAGAGCTGAAAATTAAATTAAAACCGCAACAGGGACAGTTAATTAAAGCAGATTAGTGCGAGACTAATTAGGGACGCTGACACTGCAACCGTCAAGCCCTGCGATGTTAATTAGCTGTTCATTAATGTCAGCTCCCTGTTCAGTACAGAAATATGAACTGCTGTTCTCCTGGGCTTCACACACAGCAGAGCCCACGGGACCGCTCGGTCACCTCCTCCGAGGGCACGTCCAGCCTCTGTCACTGCCCCAGAGACACCATCACCCCCACCAGCGAGACCCTCTCTGTCACCACCACTGAGACCCTCCCCATCAATAGTGAGACCCCCACCACCACCCAGCAGAGGCACAGCCATCACTGACAGAAATGTGCTGTCACCACCCTGATCCCTTCCAGACACCGACAGCCAGGAGGTCCCCACCCATGCCACCATGCACAGCAGGACACCGCGACAGCCCCGGACATTGCAGAGAACAGAAAACCACTAAGACCCTTGGCAGGGCACAGAGGGGCTGTGAGGAGCACACACGGTGCTCCAGGGAGCACAGCCAGGCCGTGGGGAACACACACAGCAGCTGTTGGGAGAACACACGGGATGCATGGAGCACACGAGGGCTTTCGGGACAAACCCATGGGTGCTGGAAGCAGGCAGAGGGTTACACAGAGCACAGGTGGAGCCACATGGAGCACAAAAGTGGTAAGGAGCACACATGAGGGTTGCAGGGAGCACACAGGCACTGCAGAGAGCACACACTGTCTGCAGGAACCCCACACACAGTTGTAGGAGCCCCAGACGTGGTTGCAGGAACCCCACACCCAATTGTAGGGGGCCCTCACAGCGACTGTACAGAGCACAATAGCATTGTACAGGGCACACATACAGGTTGCAGGAAGCACACACAGAGGTTGTAGGAAGAACACACGGACTGCAGAGAGCACAGCCAGGCTGTGGGGATCTCCAACAGCCCGTAGGGAGCATACACAGGCTCTAGGGAGAGCAACACGGGGCTGTAAGGAGCACACACAGGGCTGTAGGGACTGCACACACAGACCGCATAAACGCAAAGTGTAGGGCACACACACGGGTTGTAGGAAACACACGTGTTGTAGGGAGCACACACGGGGGTGTAGGGAGCACAGAGGGGGCTGGGGGAGCCCACCAGTGGCTCTCAGCACAGCACGGGCCGTGGGTACTGCGCACCCTCCTCCCCACTGACCCTGCTGAGCCCAGCCCACACCCAGCCCTACAGCTGCCTGGGGTCACCTGCCTGCCCCACAGAGCCCCCAGTGGGGACGGGGGAGTCCTCCTGTGCCTGGTGACAGTCACAGGGGTAAGTGCTGAGCTGCCACCCACAGGAAATGCTCCTGCAATGGAGCATCTCCCACAGATATTCCAGCTGCCAGGCTGAACTACCCCCAAAACTTTGCACGTTCCTCAAGCATGGCCACATTTCCCACCACACACCCAGAACCAAGCTGCACCCTCACATCCCACCATGGAAAACACATGAGGATGCTCAAACCTTCCCTAACCCACATCCTCCAGCACTGCAAGAACAATCATCAGCACCCTGGTCTAGTGAAAGGTGTCCCTGCCCTTGGCAGAGGCGCAGAACAAGATGAGACTTAAGGTCCCCTCCTACCCAAACCTTTCTGGGATTCTGTGATTTGGCCAGCTCTGGAAGAAAAAGGTGTCTCTGTGGCTGGTGCAAACTGGTGATGGGCTGGGAGCTAAGTGGGGATGTCCTAATGGGAAGCAATCAGACTCCACTGCTCCTCCTCCCCCAGAGCATATTTAGAGCTTTCAGAAAGAAACAAAACTTGTTTATCTTAACGCTAATCAATTTATAGCAATCAAAATAAAACCCATTAGGAGCCATTCTCCATTTGAATTTCAAAGAGGCTTCTGACCCCAGGAGGCTCCAAGCTGATTGATTAGAAATTTCTGACACTAATGTGTGTCTTCGAAGGGTCCAGTGTGGCTTTAATTCCTCTCTCCTGAGACACTGATCGTGTGTTAACATCTGTCAGCCCCTTCCTGCATTTAGGGGAGGGGAAATTCATGTGCACATGGAGTTGCCTGGCACAGCTGGGGAGAAGGCAGCATTTGCTGGCTTAAACAGCTTCCAGGAATCCCTTGGGGCAAATAATTTGCATGATCCTTTTCTCTTTGGGCAAAAAAAAGAGCTGGAGTGCACCAAGAAATGAAAAGCAGTGATGCAGAGTGGGGAAGGAGGGTGGAGGTTAGAGCTCAGAGCTGGGGTTTGGCTTTTGCATCCCAGCTTTGTCCCTGACTCCTTGCATCCCTCAAAACCATAGGAACACAGGATGGTTGGGTTGGAAGGGACCTTAAAGAGCAGCTAATTCCAAGCCCCCTGCCATGGACAGGAACACCTTCCACTCACTCCTGGCTTCCTCCAGAAAAATCCCAGATGCCATCTAGCACAAGGGAAAAAAAATAATCTCAGTCCCAAGACACATTCACATTGTTCCCAGGCTTTTCTTTTTAACCACATTCCCATTTTGGAAATCATGACCTTCACTTTTGCTGGGCAGGAATTCATACCCTTCAAGGGTATTCTGTCACCCAAACAGGCAGTTCCTGGACAATCCCTGGGCAATCCCACTCCTTCTCTGCGTGGGGGAAACTGGGGAACACAAATAGCAATGAAGTATATAGGAAAGGTGATTTTTATCTGCAATTGGAGACAGATGTGGGGAGGAGCCTTCATCCTCCAGGACAGAGCACACTTGTCCATCAGTGGTTTGTAACATGGTGACAACCACACCTGTCCCCACCTCAGACCTGAGTTAAAGCACAGAAACCCCAGTCCTGGCACAGGGTCCTGCCCAGCTGGGGGACATTTCCTGCACGTGCAGGCACAGATGCCCTGTGAGACCTCCTGCCTTGACAGCATCACCCTGCTGACCACAGATCCCTTTGCTGGAGCTGGACACTTGCAGCTGGGCAAGAAAGAGCGTTTTTTTGGCAGGTAAATTGAAACAGTTGACCCAATAATGGAGAGATTCAACCCATTACCCCACATCTCTTTGTCTGCTGCAGAAAAGCTGAGGGTGGCCAACCACTTAGGCTAAGGGTACCTCCCTGGGGGTGATCGGTGAGGGGACAGCACAGGAACAGCATAATCCCCTGCACACTTTTCCATCTGTACAAAGAAAAGGGGTGGAGAAGGGGTGGGAGGAGAAGGGGCAAATCTGGCCATGAAAGGAGGAAGCAGCAGGAGCGGCAGGCAGAGGCTCCCTGCTGCCTCCACCCCCACTCCCAGTGACATCCATCCCTTCTGTGGGTTCCCAGGCGGGACCAACCGCCTCTCACTTTCAGCAGATTAAAGCAGCTAATCTAGTTAATGAAGGCAAATCAGTCCAATGATGCTGCTCTTCCCTGCAGCAGGGCAGGGGGTCACTGGAGCAGAGCTCTCCATCCATGCCTGGAGCCTGGAGTTGCCAGGGAGGATGCTGAGCCACTGGTGCTGCAGCACCCCAGTGTGCCAGGCTGGGCTTTCGCTGTCCCCATGGGTGTGCAAGGTGAGTGGGTGTGTGAGGATGCACTGGGGCTCTCAGGAGCCTTCAGCCTCTGCCCCATCTCATCCAGGAGGCAGGCAGGCAGGCAGGATGCTCATGCCAGCCCTGGGTGCAGGATGCTGAACCTGTGGGACATGGGAAATTGGTCTGGAGGTGGTGAGGTTGGCTGGAGCAAAGCTCCTTGGGGAGGGATGCAGCAACAGGGCTGGGGAGGCATGCAAGGGGTGTCTCAGGTGCTGTGGGGTTGTCTCAGTTCAGTGCATCACAGACACCACCTGGGCTCGGGGAAGGTGCCCCTGATCATGGCAGGGAGTGGAACGAGATGGTCTTGAAGGTCCTTTCCAACCTAAACCAGTCTATGATCCAAAGGATGCTGTGCTGGGGATGTGCTGCAACACAGAAGGCAGAGAAAGGAGGATCTCTCCACTGCTGACAGCGGCAGGAGGAACTGCAGCTGCCACAGCCACCACACAAGTCACGCCCCTTTGGACACCTCCCTCCTTCTCCACCAGTATCTCCAGCGGGACAGCCCAGTGGCCACGGCTCCAGCCCGCAACGGGAGGCATGGGAAGGGCTGTTGGCAATGTCTGCAGAGCAGCCCCCTCAGTGGGAACTGCCAGCAGGGACCAGGGTCCAGCTGCAGAGCAGACACTGCCCAAGCTCTCCCGGGCACTGTTGGGTCTTCTCAGCTCCCCCGGGGCTGGACCCTCCACAGCCTTGCACAGATTTGGGCACTCGGGGCCCTGCCCCTCGTACAGGCACCTTTTGATTACCCTCATGGCTGGTGCTCAGCATTGCAACATCCAGCAATGAACCATCTTGTTTTACAAGCTCCAAAACATGGAGAAGTCCCTCATCTCATTAGCTTGCTCTAGTGGTTAATCACTTAGAAACACATGCCTAATTTTTTTAATTTGTTTAGCTTTAGTTTAACCCTACCAGTTCTTGTTATCCCCTCCTTTAGCAGATTAAAAAGCCCTTTGGAGGCTGGGGTTTCCCTTGGTAATCATCTCACCTCCTAATCTTCTTTGTGAGAAGCCACTGAGCTCTTTCAGTCCCTTGTGGAAGGGCACTTTCCACAGCTCTTGGGACCCCATTTGTCTTTCCCTGCAGCATTCTCCGGGTTTATTTTTCATATCCCACTTGAACCTTGCAGAGCAAGGTGGGCTGCTCACCTGGAGGTATTTTTCTGACCTCAGGCTACAGGGCAGGCAAATTTTGCATTTAATTTCTTCATGTGAGGTGTGGCCTTGTACAACTTCCCAGATCTCCTCACTTGCTGCTCATGGTTTTATCAGCAGAGATTTTCCACTCCTTGCCAGATGCAGGTCTGGCTCTGGGTGCTGCTGATCCATGGTGGGGTCTCCTGTCCCCTCATGCACCCGAGGAATATATTCAGAATCATAGAACAGAATCACAGAATTGTTCAGGTTGGAAAAGTCCTCTAAGATCCTTGAGTCCAACCAGTAACCCAGCATTGCTGTGTCCACCACTGAGCCATGCCTCCAAGTGCCACATCCACACATCTTTTAAATCCCTCCGGGGATGGTGACTCCCTCTCAGTGATGAAATTTTTCCTAATACCCAATCTAAACCTCCCCTGGCACAACTCAAGGCCTTTTTCTCTTGTTCTATACTTGTTATTTGTGGAACAATCCCAAGACCTCATGCTGGCTTCAGAGCAGAGGTGGTGCTTGGGTCAAACTGGCTCTATGGTCCTGGCATATGAGCATCCAGGACATCCCAGCAGGGACAGTAGGGAGGGACCTCTGAGGTCTCCAGGCCACTCTCCAGCTAAATCAGGCAGCTGCATGCAGCCAAGCCTTGGGAATCCCTGGGATGGTGATCCTCAACCTCTCTGGGGAACAGTCTCTGCTTTTCCAAGGCCCATTCTGAGCCTCTCAAGTTGCAGCCCATGGCTGTTCCTTCCTACAGGATCAGGCACCACCGATGGGGGATTGGCTCCATCCTCTTTCAGCTGCCCCACACAGAGCTGTCCTGAGAGCCCTTCTTGGGTTTTTCTTCACCAGTTTCCCTCCACTGCCCTAAAATCAGCTCGTGCCAAGCTCCACCCAAGGGAGCAACAGTTCAAGCCACATCCCTCCAAAATTCCACACAGCACGTGATCTACCCCTGCCCTGCCAGCTGCTCAGGAGTCGGGAAAGAGCCTCCTGGGACCTGAGATACAGAGCTCTGCTGGCCTAAGAGTGCTCGAAGAAACCGCACTGAGATCTGGAACAGAGCTTGACACGTCCAAAAAACCCCATCCTGCTCGAAAATCCCAGCGACTCAACACATTCCCTACCGGCATCCAGAGTTCAGGCCCACCAAGGGTGAGCAGCCACTGCAATAAAGCATGAGTGACATGCCAAAAACGCAGACTCCGGCGGGTGCCGAGGATGCCGATCACGGTGACGCTGAACAAGGAGCTGCCCCGAGCACCCGCCTGCAGGCTGGGGCAGGGGTGACGAGTGACACGGCACAGCATCCTGACGTCCCCAGATCTGCCAGCTTTGCAGGGCTGAAGTCACTGGCAGAGAGTGACAGGAAGATCTCGGGGTGTCGAGCGACTGGGCAAGAACGCGGCAAATGAAATTCAGCGGTGACAAAAGGAAACTAATGCACTTGGGGGAGAAGAGCCCTAATTATACAAACACAATGATGGCACTAAATTAGCTATTAACATGCAGGGAGGGGATCTCGGCAGCACTAGAGATAATGTTCTGAAAACATCAGTTCAAAGCTCATCCATCATCAAAAAAAATGAGAAAACGTAAGGAATTATGAAGAAAGGAGTCCAATGCAGAGCAGGAATGTCATTAAGCCATGCATGGAGCCACAGTTTGAACAGTGCTGGCAGTGGTGGTCACCCCCAGACAAGGGCACGAGGGAGCTGATAAAAATGATTAGGGACACAGAGCAGCTTCCATATGGAGAGTCAATCAACTCAGAGCTTCCATGTGAAAAGAGGCCACTCAGGGAGGGACATAAAGCCATCAGGAATACAGGAGACGTGAATGGGAATAGATTGCTTGCAATTTCTTACAATGTGCAAGGACATATTTTTTAATATGGTGCATAATTAAATTGCATAACTTATTGCCACAGGGCACTGTGGGCTCTTGAAACATGAACAGCGTGGCAGGGGACAGAAGGAATCATCACTCTATCCTCCCCTTACTTCTCTATTGTCTGGCCAGTCCAGAGCTCAGCAAACCAAGAAACACCAGGGTCATGTTTTTCCATCAAACACACCGTCTTGCCCAACACAGGAAAATCTCTCCCTTGGACACCTCCTGGATGTGTTTCTGGGTCTGCCCAGAGCAACTGGTTGGCACCCACGGGACCTCCAGCTACCAAGAGTGCAGCCGACAGTTTCTGGGGGACATAGGGAGGATGCCCATGCTCCAGCCACAAACAGATTCCTCCTGGTGAGCCAAGTCAACAATGCCAACACCTGGAACTGAAGCTGGAGGGGCTGCCAAACAGAGGAACCAGGGGGCTAAGGACAGTCACTGTCTCACCATGAGAGCAGTGGGACCCACAGCACTGTGGGCGTCACACTATGGGCCATGGGCTGTGTCCCTGGAATCCCAGCATTCCATGATGTCACACTATGGGCCATGGGCTGTGTCCCTGGAATCCCAGCATCCCATGATGTCACACTATGGGCGTTGGGCGGTGTCCCTGGAATCCCAGCATCCCATGATGTCACACTATGGGCCATGGGCTGTGTCGGGGAATCCCAGCATCCCATGATGTCACACTATGGGCCTGGGCTGTGTCCTGGAA
>JAWWEU010000055.1:569113-580509 GCA_035583155.1 Acropternis orthonyx | reverse complement strand
CTGGAATCCCAGCATCCCATGATGTCACACTATGGGCCATGGGCTGTGTCCCTGGAATCCCAGCATCCCATGATGTCACACTATGGGCCATGGGCTGTGTCCCTGGAATCCCAGCATCCCATGATGTCACACTATGGGCCATGGGCTGTGTCCCTGGAATCCCAGCATCCCATGATGTCACACTATGGGCCATGGGCTGTGTCCCTGGAATCCCAGCATCCCATGATGTCCCACTATGGGCCATGGGCTGTGTCCCTGTGGCCTCAGCATCCCACAGATGTGGCTGCAGCAGGAGCAGGGTCCCTGGAGCCCTGGTCTTTGCCCTTGCCATGGATGTGTGACCCTGCCCAACCACCCCCTTGTGCTAAATCTACAGCACGGCTCCTGCACGTGCATTAAACCTGTACTAGGAGGCTGCTCCAACTCCTCTGCTGGCCTCCAAGAGCCTTCTGTGGAATAAGAAACCATCCCAAAACAGATCAAAGATCTCCACAGAGAGGCTGCTTAAGGGGAAAGAGCTTCTGGGCTTCCCATTTGAGGGGTATGTTTCCCTTCATGCTCAGCCCAGTGATTAGTGCTCGCCGGGGAATCGGAGCTGCAAAATGAATTTGAGAAGACAGAGCAGTGTCAGGCTGTTAGAGGCTCAAAAAGGATCTCGGCTCCCCTGAGCCCCAAGGCTGAGCACTTACCATTCAGATTTAACAACCAAACGCTTCCAAGGCAGGCAGAGGCCTCCCTGCTCGTCTCTCCCTCCCCGGCCCCTCCCCGAGGACACCATTAGCACCTGAAAACAGAGAAGCCACGGCCTTGGCGCAGCATTTGGGGTTGGCCGAGGCTGGATCCGCACGAGAGCTGGGGCTCCAAGGCGGTTCCACGCGGCGGGGCTCGTATTTTTGGAAACAGCATCCCAGAGGGCTGCAGGGGATG
Organism: Acropternis orthonyx; assembly: GCA_035583155.1. Classification (NCBI taxonomy): domain Eukaryota; kingdom Metazoa; phylum Chordata; class Aves; order Passeriformes; family Rhinocryptidae; genus Acropternis; species Acropternis orthonyx. Next base: position 579,582 of record JAWWEU010000055.1, on the reverse strand, counting down.
CTGCTTGTTCTCCTGCCAGTCACGGCTGTTTTGGAAAGTTTGGTTAAGCTCCATTTGGCTGCCTCTGAGTTATTCAAGCACAGAAAGGGGGTTATTGGTTGCAGGAGGTTTCAGGGCTGTTTTCTGAGCACCATTCAGGTGAGGAACCCCCGACTGGAGCTGCTCGGTGCAGCTGTGGTGGCGAGGAGGGGCAGCCTCTCCCACGAGCATGCAGAGTCATGGCTAAGTCGGCAGAAGGTTATTGAAAAGGACATATTGAGAGCTCCTGGGTCTGCTCCGTCCTGGCTCTGCAGCCCGGGGCAAGAGGCACCTTCTCTGCAGCCCAAACGCCTCCACATCCCCACTGACCCCCCTGCACTTCTCTTCACGCCTCCGGCAAAAGCTGCTCTCTTCACCAGGCAGAAGGTTTGGCAGGAAAAGCTGGACAGGAGCAGGCAGGGCTGCTCCAGGCTGCACCTCAAACCACCCCAGGAGCCTGGGACGCCCCCTCCTCTTCCTCAGCTGCTCGCCAGGCTAATGCTGATCATAAAGAAACCTCTGTGCGTCTCCAGGGAAGCGGGACTCGGAGAGGGGCACAAAGCCTCCCGCAGCTGTGTGTTTGCAAACAACCCAGCTGAGCTGTGAAGAGGGGCTGAAAGCAGTAATTGTCTTTAATTAAAGGAGGTTGGAGGCATCTCAAGCTTTGACAAAAGACATTTCCAGTCTGCCAGCAGCTCCAGCACTCAGTGCCGCCACAGCCACAGCCCGACCCAGGGGTTCAAAGGCAGTGGGTGACACTGAGGACGTGGGGACACGAGCCCTGGGTGCAGATACATCAGTGCCAGGGCAATGTCACACACCCACAGGGCATGAGAGACAGGCACACCTGCACTCCAAGGAGGATGCAGGCAGCCAGATCACGGCACGATGAAATACCTGGGGCCCCTACAAACCTCACACTTTGTGTCACATGTGGGCCAGATGTGTCTGTGTTGGGACCCAGCAGCTGTCTGAGGTGTCGCACCCTCCTGCTGGACCTGGGTTGCACGTGTCTGTGTCCAAGGTGCCACCTCAGCCCTGCTGGTGTCTCACCCCTGTCCCGACCTGCCCTTGTCACCCCTTGCAGTGGCACCTGCAGCCCACGGAGCTCAGGAAGGTGATGCTCAGAGCCAGAGCCACAGACCAAATGCCAATAGTGTAGCTGTTGCAGTTCCTCCTGGGCTAATTAATTAATCCTGCTCGTTTGTGAGCTGCCTGGGCTGGCATGGATCTCTCTCATGGTGCTGCATCCTTGTAAGCTCTTGCTGGGCTCTGCAGCTCTGCCCACACCAGGAGCTCACACCGCTGGACACCCACACACACGGATGCTGCACCCCCCAAAGCTCTCTCCAAGGCTGGCCCTTGCTCCCAGGAACACTCTGAGCTTCAGGGAACTGACAAAGCTCAAGGTTCCAAAGCTCCTTCCCTCTTCTCCCCCATCCTGCAGGGCTGAGGCTCCCCAGGGAGGGCCTATTGCCCACCATACTCTGCTTCCTCCCTCCCTCCCTCCCTCCCGCCTTTGCTTTTGGCCTTTCAGCACATCAGCATGCAGGAGAGCACTACTCTGGTTTCCATGGAAACCCCATCACAGAGGGCACCCCCCAATCTATGCAACAGGGCTGGGCTGGAGCAGCAGGGGTGGTCCCACGTGTCCTCCTACCCCACCCCTGCCTTGGCAACTCCCTCCTGAGTTCCCCCAAAGACCTTCTGAGCCCTGGTTTTGCAACCCGGTGCTGCCAGAGGAATGTCACACTCCCTCTCTTCTTGTTTGCCCAGAGAAGCTGTGGCTGCCCCATCCCTGGAAGTGTCCAAGGCCAGGCTGGACAGGGTTTGGAGCAACCTGGGAGAGTTGAAGGTGTCCCTGCCCATGGCAGGGGGTGGGACTGGATGAGCTTTAAGGTCCCTTCCAACCCAAACCAGTCTCGGATTTTTCAGGCAGGACTGAGCAGCAAGCCTGCACCTGGGTCTGGTCTGAACCCTCCACCCAGCTCTGCACATTGTGTTCCATCTGGCTTCCCATGTGCACCCCTCATCCCACTCTCCATATCTGCCTTGCACTGGAAACGACGGAAAACCAGCCCTTTGACAAGGGTAAATTCCTACCATGACCCCTGCAAAGGTGCAGAGAACAAAACACACCCAAAACCAAGTCCTAGAGGACACGCTGTGTGTGTTGGGCAGGTCCCCATGTGCATGTTTTTGCCTGGGAAATCCTGGAAAGAGCAGCTGCATTCTAATTCAAGAGAAACAAAAACAAACTGGGATCACTTCCATCCGTGCCAGACAGCAAAAACTTTCCAGAAGCACAAAAATAAAAAAAAGAGACCAGTTCTAATTATAGGGTATCCTGAAGATACACACGCTCAGATTTGTCACTGTATTTGCAAATTAGCCATACCATGGTGACCATGGGAGTGAGCAGTGGGCATACTGGAGTTCCTCTCCTGGCTTCCTAATTCCCCTTGGAAAGGAGCACCATCAGTGTAAGCAGTCACTGAGGGTAAAGCACTGAATCCTGCCATTCCCTCTTATAGAATCATTAGGGTTGGAAAAGCCCTCTAAGATCCAAGTCCAATCATTCCCCCAGCACTTCCATGGTCACCACTAAACCATGTCCCCAGGTGCCCCATCCCATGTTTTTGAACACCTCCAGGGATGGTGACTCCACCACTGCCCTGGGCAGCCTGTTCCAGTGCCTGACCACCATTTCCATGAAGGAATTTTCCTTAATATCCAATCTAAACCTGCTCTGGCACAACTTGAGGCTGTTTCCTCTTGCCAAGCAGAGCCCAACCACCCTCTGGCTCCACTCTCCTGCCAGGAAGTTGGAGAGACTGAAAAGGTCCCCACTAAGCCTCCTTTTTCTTCAGGCTGAGCCCTCCCAGCTTCTTCAGCTGCTTCTCACCAGACTCATGCTCCAGACCCTTCCCCAGCTCCACTCCTGTCTCCAGACAGGATCCAGAAAGGTTCTAAGGCCGAGATTTGCCTGGCTGGAAAACCAAGCTGGAGAAAACCTGGAGATTGGTTTCCCTACAAGAGCTCCCTCACCTCTTATTCTTCAGCTGGTGCCACAGGTTCATTCTCAGGGTGTAAACTGACAGTAAAGCACCACCATTCCTGCTTGGATCAATGTGGGAACAGACCCAGGTGATGGTGCCCGGGAAGGTGACGGGATGACAGCCCGGGCAGCACTCACCATCCCCCCTGGGACTGCAAACAGAACCACAGTGGCAAATAAAGGCAGCTTTTAATCCATCACTGGGGCACACTGTGGGGAAAGGTGAATAAGAAGCTTCTCTGGGTGTGAGTCATTCCCCAAATGTTTCTCCTAATTCTGTTTTCCCCATTTTTCCTCGTTCTGTTTTATTAATGAGGCTGCACAGAATCACAGAATGTACAGATGATGCACTGAAAGGCTCAGAATTAATTTTGCTCACCATGCTGCAAGGAAAGGCCTGCAGCAGGAGTATTTCCACTGGGGTAAACCCTCCTAAGCTTCCTGCCTTCAACTCCAGGAATCCTCTGGATGATGACTGGCATGAGGGAGCAGTTCCAGCATCCGCTGCCTGCACAGCTCAAGGAATCACCTCCTCCTCCTCCTTTCTCATCACACATCCCTGAGAGCTGAAGACAGTTCTCTGGGATTCCAAATCATCCAGGTGGGGATGAACAGGGAAGTTACCTGTCAAAATAATGCTCTGGGATAGTGGTGACAGCAATATGGATGGACACTGGGGAATTGTCACCAGTACACGAGACTGGAGGGATAAGGAACAAGGGAAGGGAGGGAAAGCGGCAGAGGAAGGCTCAGGGAGAACAGTTGGTTTCCACTGAAATGTCTCAGGAGAGAGATGAGCACCTCAGAAATTCCCAGTTAAGGGTCTGATGCCCAGCAATGTCCTGTATCTCCCCAGTCCCACACGGGCACTTTAGGCTACGGCATGGTGGACCAGCCCACATCCATTCACCCTGCATGTCCCAGGAGGATGCAGACACTCTGCCCAGGAACAGCTCTCCTGAAGGGCTGGGAAAAGGTGTAAGGGAGTGATGGGAACCACCCACTGCTGCCTGAGAACAAACATGTCCCTGATCCTACACAGACCCTTCCTGTGTCCCCAAAGAAGGCCCCCAGAGAGCTGGGGCCATAAAACAGCAGCTCTGGGGCATTTAATGGAGTGTGCTGTTCATGTTTGACAAACATTATCTGTTCCTGCAACCACTTCAGAAGTCACTATGATCTTTTCCAAAGCCATTCAGGCTGGAAAATGTCATTTGGAGGAAAGCATGCATGTTACTCTGCTTCAGGGGCTGCACTTCAGGCTGCACTTTAATTCCGACTAATCTGGAGGGTTTGGGCATTTTGATAGTTTGAAATGACAAAGCCTTTCTCTCGTGGCCATTTATTGTTCACTCTGCTCCTCTTCCTGTCACAGCTCCAGGTGTAACAACCATGGGACTCCCGGGATCATAATGTTTTGGAAGGAAATTGATAGCTGTGGTTCCAGCCTTAATAATGGTCTTCTTGAACACAGGATCTCTGTGAGCTCCAGATGTGACAACAGTCTGAAAGCGCCAAAAGACTCTGAAAGTAGGAGGTTGTCGTTGAAAACTGTCAGTGCCCAAATCCTGAAGATGTTCCCTCAAAATGCATTTTGAATTTGCTTCTAGTCATAGGAGTTAGTTCTAGCCTGTGGTCCAAGGGGACCCTCACTTCGTGGTCCAGGGATGCCCATCACCTCAGCCTTGCTGGGGTAGCCACATGGAGGTGGGAGCAAGCCCAAGTGCCTGGGATGTGTTTGGGAGCAGAACCGTACACTCAAGCATCAAGAGTCCCCTTGGCCAACTGAACACCTGAGCTTTTGCAAAGGTCTCTGCAGTTCCTGACACGAGGAGCAAAGCCAAGATCCCCAGTTTACCTCCAAGGTCTCCGGGAAGATGGTAACCCCTTGGCAGGTGTCATTTCAACCTGCTGAGGAGAAGTGATCTCAATCTTTGAAGACCTTGCTGCAGAGACCTGGAAAGGCTTCACGGCAGCCACCTTGTGTTCACACAGGTTCCCTTTTGGGAGCCTTTAAGAAAAGGATGCTGGAAGAGCAACGCACAGAGCTCATGCTTCCAGGTCTGAGCAGGACCTTTTGCCTTCTCCCCTTCCCAGGCTGCTTTCCAGACCCAGGGACTCCCCATTTCCTGCACACACTATACCCTGTTCCCCATCTTCCAGCCTGTGAGACCTGCCACCCTGCACATTACCAGTTTCTCACATAGTACAACCGTTTTCCCCACTTCCTGCACTCTGGCAAAAGCACCTGAGCCAGGTGGGAACGGAGCTGCTGCTCACTCTGGGAGGAAGACTCTGGCTGAAGCTCACTGGCAGGGAGGAAGTCAAGGATGTGGTTCAGAGCTTCTTTTATTAAAGCTCGTAGGGAGTATGCAAAGAAGGGCCACAAGGACGGTGAAGGGCCTGGAGGGGAAGGCACATGAGGAGCAGCTGAGGTCACTTGGTGCGTTCAGCCTAAAGAAGGGGAGACCGAGGGCAGAGCTCACTGGGGTCTGCAGCTTCCTCACCAGGGGCAGCTCCGAGCTCTGCTGTGTGTGAGCAGTGACAGGAGCCAAGGCAACAGCTGGGGCTTTGTCAGGGGAGGGTTAGGATGGATACTGGGAAAGGCTCTTCCCCCAGAGGGTGGTGGGCACTGAGCAGGCTCCCCAGGGCAGTGGGCACGGCCCCAAGGCTGCCAGAGCTGCAGGAGGGTTTGGATGATGCTCTGAGGGACAGGGTGGGGTTGTTGGGAGTGTCCTGGGCAGGGCCAGAGGTTGAACTGGATGATCCTTGTTGGTCCCTAACAGCTCAGGAGAATCTATGGCTCTATAAAATTGTAGTTCTCACCACATTCCCACCTGGTTCTGCTCTTTATCCTTCACCCAGCTCCTCCCTTATGGACTGGGTATCACAGATCAGTGCCACCCAACTTTAGGTCTCCTTGAAATGTGGCAATATTGTGTATTTTGCTTGGCCAAACCTAATTCGACCTCGTTTGAAGTTCGGTCTGTGTAAACAGAGCCATTGTGTGAGCCATGAACACTTTGATTCCACTTCTTAACCTTTATGGGGACTTTTCTGTACACTTCCCAGTGATATATTATGTTTCTAAGGCATATGGGGAACAATAACGAGTTTCCCTGGAGCTAATTCAGCTAATTATGGCTTCTAGATTAAATTTTCTTTAAGATTTTTACCTTGTGTGGCTAAAATAAAAGAGCTGTGCTCTTACCGAGCACATCTAACTCATCTGACATCAGAAAAATTTTAAATCAGTGCAGAGAATGTATCAGGGTATTTCCCAAAATTAAATGTTCAAAACAATCTCTTGGCTTTGGCCCAACTTTTTGAAAAATCTCAAATGAAAGAGAAAAACCCCTCAAAAGCAGCTTTTTCTCCCATTTTCCTCAAGTTACATACGATGAAGAATATTCTCCTCTTGCCCTATACAAATTCAGCAGTGAGAGAAATTCAGTGATAAATCCTCCTTCCCCCAAGATCTTTGAGCTCTTTGAATCAAAGGAAAAAACTAATGGGAAAGAAAACATTCCCTTCATTTTATGGCAATAATGAGTTAAAATCCTGGAATCCTGAGCCTGAATCCCAGCCATTCATTCCAGTTCCTATTAATGTTTACCACTTTTCTCAGAAAAAAAAAAAAAAAGAAGGAGAGGGGGGAAAGGAGGCCAAGGAAGGAGAGAGAGGGGAATAAATGCTGCTCTCCCACCAGCTCGGCACAGGATGCTGCCAGAGCCTCCATTCCCTGCTCACATGGGTGTAGCTAGACCAGGAATGTGGTATTTAATCCAAAATGCTGTTTCATCCATAAAAATAAGTCAGGGGGAGATTTTCTTCTGGGTACCCATGTCAGCTCTGTAAAAGCACCCGTGTTACAGCACATCCCTGCAGCCCCGAGGGGACACCACCCCCAGGGCTGCTCTCACCACCCCTTCCCGCTGATTCCAACAGAATGGAAGTAAGGATGGGGAGAGAAACCTGTCCCAAAGCGGGAAGGGCAGCAGAGGCCAGCCCTGTAGCTCTACAAGGAAAGACTGTATGATCTTTAGGGTCCCTTCCAACCCAAACCATTCTGAGACCTTGAGCACAGAGAGGAAGGGGATGGTGCAAAGGGACTGGGAAGCAGCAGCTCTGGCAGACAGTGGCAATGCAAAACTCCATGTTTCTCTGAGAAATCCTGGGAATGACCATCATTTTGATCAGGAAATTACTACTGGACTTTGCTGGACGTGAGATCTCCATCCCCTCCTCCAACTTGCCCCCACTGATAAATGAGAATATGATGCTCCTCTTCAGTTTCCATGGTCTGCTCTCAGGTCTTTCCTACACCATCACAACAGGGCTGGGACATTTTGAGCAACGTTCCTGCTGCTCAAAAATCTACTCTTGCATCCTGGAAAACCTCATCTTCTCCCTTTCTCTGTAGAGAAAATACTTTCGTGGAAGGTCTCAGCCCATTCTATGTCTTGAAAGCAAAATGAGAAAGCAATTCTCATTTCCTTTGTTTCCCAAGAAGGTCTAGTCCCTCAGAAGCTGCATCTCCTATTCCAAGGTCAGTGGTCCATCTCCCTTCTCCAGCAGCACATCTTGCCCCATTCCTGGACCATCTGTGACCCCCCCACCCTCCCCATGACATCAGCATCTTTTAGGGTTTCACACCACCAGGAAATCAATCCCTCAACTCCCCATCTGACACCCCCTTGCTCTGCCAGGCTCTCCCTGGTCCCACTCCAATATCCCAAAGCCCAGAGTCTAACAGGAACGTGCAGAAGACAAGCTGGCATCGCCTCTCACCCCACAGAGCACCAAGCAGGCATGGAGTGGCTCCCAGAGCAGCTGCAGTCCCCACCACAGCCCTAATTGGATTCACAACATGGAGAGGTCAGTGAGAAGAATCAAAGCCATGGAAAAAGAGAGACTCTGTATTCTTGCTTCCCAGACAGAGAGGGAGGAGAGGGAGAAGCCCCAAAAGCAGTATCCAACAATGCCATGGAGCCCCAGCCGGCTGGGAGCATTCAAGTTGTCAACAAGCCTGTAGAAAAGGCAGACAAATTCCTGTTTTGTACTTGGGAAGGAGCCAGGTGATGTAATCATCTTCGAGGATGATGGTGGAATACTTTCCATTCCAGCAGTAACTCAAGAAGTTAAATAGCAACTGCTAAAGTTAAACATTGCTAAATCAGTCTGTCAGGGCAGCACCTTCCTAAGGGGGTGTAAAGAGAGGGCTGATGGACCAGGGGACACTATAACACTCACTTTCCACACACCGGGAGAAGCAACAGGGTGTTTTGGAGATGCAGGAAAAAGCTATTTGCTAAATGAGGCAGCTGTGGCTATTTTAGGATTGCCACGTCAGTACCAGTCAAATAAGGCTGTGCCAGCTCCAGGACTGGGTCAGTGGAGGATTAAAGGAAGGTAAGGGATAGCAGTGCCAACCTCTGTGCATTTAGGGAAAAGAGATTAAGGGAAATTAGCCCTGTAGGGGGTTTTGATGCAGTTACAGGATTGGCTGAGGGGGGTAACAGCGTCCATGCCACACCCTCAAACCTCTGCAGAGCATTTCCCTTGCTAACACACCTGATATTTTGATTCCAAAATCAGTGGGTCCACTGACACCGTTGGGACATCCTTGATGCATTAAAACTTGGCTGACACTGCAGGGCCTGAGATCTGAGCAGGGAATGTGCAGCGAGCGGGTCTGTTTCCACTAGAGCAAACAAATTTGGTTCGTGCCTCTGGGCTGTTTAACATTTTTATCAATGACCCAGGAGAAAGCCCAAAGCATTCCCAATAAAGTTAGCTGATGACATGGAAGTTGTAGTGTGGTAAATACTGAGGCTGATGGGTTCCTGATACAGCAACACCGACGCCTCGGGGAGCTGGGCGCAAGTGGGGAATGTGCATTTCAGTACAAATAGGTGTCAAATCACACCTCCAGGGACAGGGATGCATGCCACAGGCCCAGTCCTCCCAGTCCCACAAGGAAAGACAAGAATCCTTCAGCAGCACCCAGAGAAAGGCTATTGCCAAAATGGCTAAGCAAAGGGGGGGTGTAGGAAGAGGGAATCTCAGCATCCCCTCTGCCAGACAGCTGATCACCACAAGCATCCTGTGCGTGGGGAGCTGGATCTGCCAAGGGAAAGGCTAAAACAGTGCCAAGGGCTGGGAGGAGCCAAAAAAGCTGGCTGAAGGCCTTACCAGAGGAGCGGGGACCAAGGATTACCCTTAAACAGGCACATGGACCACAGAGGTGTGGCGATGGACAAAGCTCCCCGAGGTCGGAGCGCCAGGCACAGTGACTGCTGAAAGCGTTTCATGGGCAGTTCTCCATCTCTGGAAACATTTCCAGCACGATTGGCTGTATCTGCTCCAGTTCAACCAGGAATGCTTCCTGGAAGAACTTGATTACCCCTAGAGCCTTACAATTTATTGGCTGGGTCCAGCATTATCAGTGGAGTCCCAGACCCAAAACAGGCAGAAAGCCATAAATAGCCTCTTATCATCAAAACATCACGTACTTCTGGGCCGTGACTGTGAGACAGCTCGGACATGCCCTGCTCCAGTACACTGGGAAGCTGCACGGTGCTCCAAGCCCTTAGCACATACTTGGCCCCCTCTGAATCCCAAGAACAGCTTGGCTGGGAAAGACCCCCACTGCTTCCCACCGCTCTGGGAAGGAGGGATGGCTCTGGGTCCTCGTGCAAATGCACAGCACAACCTGTGCCGGCTTCCCCCGCACACAGGGGGGTGGTGGCAGATCTGCTGCCCGGGACATCAAAATATCACGAAGCACAGGCAGGGAAGGGGACACTGCTCAAGCCTGCAAGGGATATCCAGCTCCACCTTGGGCTGGAGAATCACAGAATCCTCGAATGGTTTGCGTTGAGAGAAACTTCAAAGCTCATCTTGTTCCAACCTTCCCCCTGCCATGGGCAGGGACACCTCCCACTAGACCCCAGAGCTCCATCCAATCTGGCCATAAACAATTCCAGGGATGGGGCAGCCACAGCTTCTCTGGGCACCCTGTGCCAGGGCCTGCCCACCCTCACAGGCAACAATTCCCTTCCCAATATCCCATCTAACCCTGTCCTCTGGCAGTGGGAAGCCATTCCCCCTTATTCTGTTCCTCCACGCCCTCGTCCCAAGTCCCTCTCCAGCTCTCCTGGAGCCCCTTTAGGCACTGGAAGGGGCTCTGAAGTATTGCCAGAGCCTTCTCTTTTCCAGGCTGAACACCCCCAGCTCTCCCAGCCCATTACTAGAGCAGAGGGGCTTCAGCCCTTGGAGAATCTCCGTGGCCTCCTCTGGACTCCCTCCAACAGATCCATGTCCTTCTGGTGTTGGGGACCCCGGAGCTGGATGCAGCACTGGAGTTGGGGGGGGGGGGGGGGGGCGCAGA